>DWNE01000637.1:0-26979 GCA_018249875.1 Cecropterus toxeus | reverse complement strand
TATGAAAATGAGGCAAAACCCTTTCACCGAAACGCAGGAACTGCTTCACACTAGAAAGAAAGCAAGTACTCAAAATAGAAATAGGTGATTCGGTAGTACCCGCCGGTCGCGCTATAGGTAATTGTTCTACCACCTTCCGAGGTTATTAATTATTATGCGGGTTGTATCTTCTTGCCGAAATAACTTTAGATAAAGTATAAATAATGAGAACATATTACTCAGTAATTATGAAGCTGATCACGACAATGAGACGGTCTATGCAACGAAGAAACTGAACTTCGAAACGAAAAACTGAGATTAAAATTAAATTACGAAGAGATTTAATAAAATAACCCTAGTAGGTCATGCAAACTACAAATAAATAACTTGCACATATAAAAATCTGCATTTATTTAATATCTATGCGTATTCGTAAATAATTACGTCATAAAGCGTAGCTTACGTCTAGAATTGCCAAAGCAGATTATTTGACGCAATACAACGTTTTTAGGACCATTTTTTTCTGATTTTTAACAGGTTTAGGTTATTTAAAGCTTAATCACAAAAAAATAACGACTGTTATAAACTGTCCATTTACAGAACAGACACGGCCTTTCCCACCTCGCGAGTTCCAATCAACTCAATAAAGGTGTAAAACAATGCATCGGGTATCAAGCTAAAACAGTTGACTCATTAACCTTGGACCGTGGGTTGGTAACATTTTAATTAAAAATCAACCAACGCTTCGCCGATCTTGCCTTACAAAACCCTTAATTTGTTATCGTCTTGTTTGCACACCAATCTTTTAGGAGTTTGTCAACTTTGTCCCAACCTTGAGTTTAATTTCTCCAGAATATTTTGTAAGATATTATCTTTAAAGCGTTACTGGGTTAAGTTGATGTAATTGAGTTTTGGGAATGTAATGACTTTTACCCATCTTCATTCTAGCTAACTGCAAAGTTTTAAGATGATTTCAGAACATATAACTATTATTTTTAATAATAATAATAATTATGGACTATACATATCCATAAAAAAGTCATTATTAATAATTTATTTTTTTCCGTTTTCGCTACACTTATCAAAGACATATTATATTGTAATAAATTTTAAATAGCAACATCTGCTTACACTATAAATACGTATAGTTTCATGGCTTTTTTTCAGGCCCATCTACCTTACCTTAAATTCAAAAAGTTGTATCTAATTAGTATATTAATACTCGTTGACCATTACATCATTGTGTCTTATAAGAATCCTTCTTGAATTGGAAAAAATATTTATTTCGCTCCTTCGCCGTAAGCTTAAGAGAAATATTTTATATTGTATCATTATGTATAAGACTATTCGTTTTACAGGAGTATCTTATGCATAAAGTAAGAGATTTTAAAGTAGATAATATTTTTGTAGCTTTACCTTATAAAAGCAGTTTAATCGCTGTCACAACTAGATTGGCGTTACAAGTGTCAGCATTTATTAAATTTCAACAAGTTTAACTACAATATTTCAGCGAAATTTCGAAGCCTCATAATATGATCGGATATGGAGTATTTGTAAATATTTTTAAAAATCAATGTTATCAGTTAAATATCAGTTACATCGCTTAATATTAGTGTGTCTCCTTGGTTATATTAATAAAGGAAATCATTAGAAATATTAAAAACCTTGTGTGGTCTAAAAACATCTTAGACAAACATAACATACCAGAATCCTAACAGTGTAAAATTTTCAACTATTTACAAAAAGCGTCCCAGATATTTTGGCAAGCAATTAACTTCATGGCTGACACTTCACGCTCTATAAGAATCTTCATACGAGCGACGGCTGTGACCGACAAAAAAAGGCGTGAAACGCGCGCTGAAATCGGTGCGTACACGCTTCAGGCTCCATTGCAAGCCAAAGACACCGCTGAAAATATGCCTTGATGGGCCGCACACGTCGTATACAACACTTAAAATCAAATAGACAATGTCTATTCAAAACCAAAACGAATCAGAGGCACGCATTTCCATTACTCTATGACATCTCTACTTTTTATTTCGTTTGTGGTAGAGACACGATCGACGCTCGGTGACCGGACCACAACGGACATAGATATTTCCGATGTAGAGTTTGAATCAACGTTGACCAGCAAAGAGTTTTAAGTGAAAGCAAAAAAGGGATCTAGAATTTCAGGTATTTTTTAAAAAGTCGCTCATTACAAGGATTCTGTGGATATAATGAGTCAATCATCAAATTAAAAGATAAGTAATAAATGCACACTAATTACATCTAAGGTACAATACAATACAATACAAAATATCTTTATTGTACACCAAAAAATTGTTAATGAAACAAAAGACACATAGCAAGGTACAACAGGCGGTCTTATCACTAAAAAAGCGATCTCTACCAGACAACCTTACTGGCGGAAGAAAACATTTAAGATACAAGGTAAAACATTATATTTATTAAACTTTATTTTATTTTTGAGCAATCAAAAAAATTTAATATCCAAGTATTATTAATTTTCTAAGTTATTAATAATATTTCATAACGTATGATTCAAATAGATAAATCTATATTCAAGAATTTTGAATAGGAAATCGAGATCCGGTTATGAGTTTGCTGACAAAGAATTTTCTCATGAAAAATGGTGTTTGATTTTCATCACAGCTCTCGTCACGTCTTCATTGTGTAAGATGCAATAGGTTTCATTTCATCTTTGAAACGTCTTTTACGGTTCACTCGCCAAGTTCATTTCAATCGGTTAAAGAATCTACTTCTTGGGTTTCCTAGAAATTCATTGCAGATAAGTTACGTAACAGTCAAAAGCGATTTTATTGAAATGAATTCTTCTGCTTACATTTTATTTTTATTACCTAGCAGATTAGCAGATTCTTTATTAAGTAACCACTTATCTTAGGTTTGCTACTTAAATCTAGCACCTTCATATAGAATAGGAATTCTATCCGAAGTCAATCATTGATGCATTGCTTCTCCCGAGGACTAAGATGGACGCCACATATAGTGAACCGGCAGCCACGCCATTCCACCGAAACGCAAAAACTGCTTCCCGCTAGAATTACTTGTGGCCCTAGTGTAACTGCACTGTTTCTATCACCTGGCAATAGTAACACAAATACAAATCACTCAAATACTTGGAAGGAATCTTCTTATATAAAAATTATAAGTTTGAATTTCTTCACACAAGTGAGGGTAATCTACGCCATACCACACCATGATGTCCAATGCTGTAATGTTAAATGTTCACCGTCTTCCAATATCTGTTTTAGAATCAAATAAAAGTGGAGATCCTCGTGAAGTTGATCACAGTTCAATATCTACATACATACACATTATGTAGACAGTCTTAGCAGGACTCATAATTCTTACATTAATGTTAGCATACAATAATACAAAAGCGTAAACAAAAGAACTAAGCGAAAACAGTTTGTCAAACTCCTTCTTTTATTTTGGGGAAACATAAACATAATATTAACGATTATATGAATTCGTAAAAAATAGATTTTTACTTGTATCGCTGCTGCAGTTCAAACAAAAATTATTAAAACATAGACTCTGTATAAGTATTGAATCGAATCGACAAATTGAACTACTATGAGTGAATCATACTACCAAAATAATACCAGTATAAAACCCAGAACACTAAAACGTTTATAATAAAGTAAACTTCACTAGACTGCGAACGACTTAATCGCTATAATTATATATATAAAAGTTTTTATATCCGAATACGTCAGAATGGCAAGTTATTTGAGCGTACGGATGTATGTTTATATGTATCCATGTTTGTATATTTATATGGCTTGGCGGATTGTGACATATGGCATAACATTAGAATCGCTTCGGTTTGTAGAGTGACATGGGCTATATAATTAAAAAAAAGTATGTCTGTATAGCATAGGAGAAAAGGAGGGAAGGAGGGAAGGAAAACTTCATCGTTAATCATGAAGATATGAGTATTGAATAAAAACTAGTCCATAAACCTTTCCAAAAATATATTTATATAATACACATATCTTATAATACTTTTATGTTACAACATGGCGTCCATGAATTGGAAAAAATCCTGGTATGAGTGGTTTTTCAAAGTTCAAACGAGGGTTTTTATAGATATAGATGAAGGATCATTATCAGAATATGTCACCACAATTAAAACCCCATAGAATTCTCCCACTTTATTAAAAGTATAACTCACCAACCTGGTCCAAAATTATTATTTAGGTCCGCATTGATTTCTAATCTTAAACCCAATGTTTGAAAACTTAAATATATCTTACATAAAAGTTAATTACAAATAGACAAGGTCACAAAAAACATCTAACTAAGAATTGTATCGGAGAAGTGCGAATGAGTCATAGTGCGAAAATAAACTACAACAAAACTGTAGTGCTGTCTCGTTTTTTTGCTCAGAACAATTATAAAACAGAAAGGCCACACTTGTACTGGATTACAAAAATTTATAAAATTTGAATTTGACTTTGAAATCAAGCAGTTTAATGAGAGTTAGCTTAATTTTTGCTATTAAATTTAATATTACAATTATACTGTTTTTGTTATAGCTATTATCTCCTGAGGATATATAATAAAGAAACTAAATATTAAATTTAAACATTTTAGATACAAAGTGGAATATGTGAACAAGGTTCATATTTCATTTCAAGCTGCTGATCTGTTTAATAATCCTGGGAGCCTTAACTATCTACTTAGATCCATAGATTTATACTAGTAATAAAATAATAAAATAATAATGTTTTTGACATCATCAAAATTTATCTAAATATGATTTTTCGTAAATATTATCTTATGATGAGTGCTATACACGATGAATTGTGTACAATATATTTATGTTTTTTTTTAGAATATTTTTATATTATTGAAATTATTTCTATATTTAACTTTAAATAATATTTTTTCAATGATAGTAACATAGTTAATTGATTACTGGATCATATCTGATTTAAACAAATTAATAAATCACTAAATAATTAATAATCTAAGACATTTCTGCATAAATTATTATTTGACAGATAAAATCCTAAATTCTTCACTGAATGTCTTAGCCACCAAGTATAGGTAAGAGTATAATGCCTACAAGCCTTTAACTTCCATACTTATTCTATGATTTCATACGAGACCTAATGAGAGCGGCGCGCGCGCAAAGAAGCGATAAATTATAACGCGGATGTGTCGACGTCCACGCGACTATCTGCTAATTGCCGATTTTCAGACAGGACGTAATGAGGAAAGCTTCTCTTGCTTTTTATTGTAATACACCAAGCCAGTATACTTTATATTCTGATAAGTTGTCACTTCAATATAGCTATGATGTTAATATCAGGTATTCGAAACATATTTATGAGGTTTGTAGACAATCAATGAAGTGAATGAGACTTGCCTTAAAACCATAAAATGTTTATAACACTGTTGAACATAATGTGATAACAGAAATTAATTTGAAAATACGGAATGACTAAAACCGTCTTTAGTTTATCATTATATTCCCATGCAATAGAGAGAAGGTATAGGCCAGTGGCTTACTAGCTATTTTCCTGATAATCTTTAACAATTTACCTTCGGAGAGCCTTGAGAGACACTCCGGTTTATGAGGGATTTTTATCCACTAAAACCTCCTTGGTGCCCCCTAGCGCGGCGCCCCGCACGGGCTCAACTCTTGGGCTGACATGTAACTGTCACCCTACACCTTCCGGTGTCTGTGACGACATGCAGCCACACATGCCGCCGTCCTTCTCGGGGTTGCTGGCTGGGCGGTTCGAGCTCCCACTCTAGCCGCCCGCAACCCCAGAAGCCCCCTTCTAGCCTTCTTCTTAAACAGGGAATACCGTAGCCGTATTCTACTCCCCGGCTACAGAGAAAACACCTATTTCTACCTAATCATAGTAATAAGTGCTACTGCGTTTAGGCCTTGAAGGGTATGGTAAGGGAGACATCAGCTGAGGCGTTTCAACGTAGTCCTCAAGGGGTGTAGCACATCGATTGTCAACCTAAGATAACACTCACTTTATAACATCAGATAGTATTTATGAAGAAATGAAAACATGTAACAAGTAATATTATTTTAAAAAATTAAAGTAAACAATGCGACTGTTAAAAAACGGTTGATTACCTTCAGTTTAGTTCGTACTTTTTAAGGTTTTATTTTTATTTGTTTTATATATAATTTATACATAATAATATCTAACAAAAAGTAAAAAAATAAAAATAAAAAAAATAAATTAAAAATAAAATAAAAATAATAATAATTAATAATTTTAATTATAAATTTTATTGTAAAATTATTGTCGTTATTTAAAATGTAAATTGAATATGTAGATTAAGCAAATGAAACAAGAACTTACAAAAAGTAATAACAATGATACTCCTAAATATATTTGGAATATTCTATTTACTAGCTTTTGACATGCATATTGCCATGGTCATAAGAAATGCGTACCTACGCTCCCCCTCCCTTTTCTCCCCTGCTTAGGTGCCATTTTTTTTAAATACTAAGCCTATGTCGTTCTACAAACTAACACCATTCTAATGATATGTCATACATTACAATCCGTCAAGCTGTTTGGGCCGTAACGCGTGCAAAAGAAATGGATTGGTTTGTCTGCATATATGTGCACCACATATGACAAACCTACATACATACGCTGAAAAATATCACCCTCTTTCTGACGCAGTCGGGTAAAAATACGTTAAAATAAAGGCAGAATCACGTAGTATCGGGTGCCCTAAATAAATTGCTATGAATACAGATCGAATTGCTAACATAAAAACAATATTGCGTTCCGGGTTGCACATTAAGATACACGAATAGTTTATTGTCCAGTAAATTGGAAACATACGTATTTTTCCAATGAGATTATAACAAAATTATACTTTGATATTTCGAAATGGAAACAAGCAACACAATAATACAGGTCATGCACTTTTATTGCGATCTTATGCGTTGGTAGGTACTGTTTGTAGAAATAAAATATTATTTTTCCATACTATACCTATTCAAGCTATTTGAAGTCGTAGAACGAGTATCCTACAAGCGGGAAGGTACCACCGCCACATCAATTTCTAGCGTAAAGAAGTTTTTATTTTTACCATTTTTTTTGACCATTTTTTTTTGACCATCTCATCCCTTGGGTGTAGCAAACTGTTTTATATTAAGTTGACCATCAGTTGGACTGCATGCTTGTTGGCTTCTACATGTTATTAAAAAAAATAATACCTTAAAACACTATGAAGAAATGCGGATTTATATTTATAACGTATTTCCTGCGATATTTATTATGTTAAATAATTTAAATAAACCAATATTTATTTAAATTATTTTCGTATTTCCTGCGAAATTTATTATGTTAAACGCCGACTTCGGAACCATGTACTATACCAATATTTATTTAAATTATTTTTCTTTTTTGTTATTTTTTTACTCTTCATATTTAGGTTTTACAATATATTTGGTTGGTTTAATTGTCGGTTTAATTTCGATATACAATGTATATTGTAGTTGCATGTTGTTGTTATAGTTTCCTCCGAACTTCCTCCTGAGGTATTCCCGGAGCGCTATGACATGAGGTTCTTCAAGAAAGGTGCGAAAAGAGCTCTCATTCAAAGCCGGCGATGCATTGGCGACTCCTCTGATGTTGCAAATGTTCATAGGTGACGGTGACTACTTTCCATCAGCTGACTCGTCTGCCTTATCGTTAGGAACAGCTATAAAATAGTTTTTAAATAATCTATACTAATATTATAAAGCAGTAGAGTTTGTTTGGTTGAACACGCTAATCTCAGGAACTACTGGTTCGAACTGATTGTTTTTGTGTTGAATAGTAAATTTATCGTGGAAGGCTTTAGGCTATATAACATCACGCTATGTTTGTTTGTTTTTAATAGATTATTCTCTAATAAACGCGGGTGTAACTGCGTGGCACAGCTAGTGATTAATATTAATAAAAATATTACACAGCTAACATCAAATGTAAATAATTGACACAAAAGTTATACTAACACATAACTTGTAGACTAATATAATTATGATTGTACAAGTCATAATGCAAGCCACATGTCACATACCGGGTTAGGTAATTAGTCCCATTCGCTATGGCTCGTGGGTTCCGGGGTATATCGAACTATGTAACTGCCCATAGCGCGGCTTTACGGTGTTATTAACGCATGTTCCCATGGTTTTGAAAATTAAATGATTTTAATTGACTTCCCATTAATCAATACCATGGGAAGATAGAGTGAACCTAGTTTGTGTCTGTTAGTTTTGTTGTTTTCTTTCGTAAACCTAATTTTAAGTGTCATTATTTTTGGAAAAAAATGTAGATAAAAATCATTGTAGACACCAATACTGTTTAAATATTTTATAGGTTATTGCTAAGAATATTTTTAGAATTCTGAATTTCTAGTATCTTTGTTTGTCTGCAATTTTAACATCAAACTAAAACTACTGAATATAATTTAAGGGCCTCAAAAATATAATTTTAGTGCATGTATGAGCTAATCTATAGTTTTAACTTCATTAAAATCTATCTACTCTATAAAAGGTAACAAATTAAATGCATGTTACATTTTTCTGATGCAGGGTACTGCATAAAATCTTTAAAAATTCGAGTTCAGCTTCGGATTCATGGTAAAATTCACTAGCATAGTATAAAAAAAATACAGACGAATTGAGAACCTCCTCCTTTTTGGAAGTCGGCTAAAAATAGATTTTAAGCCTTTGACCTATTACCAATATTTACGACCACACAAAGAATTTCAAACTCTACCTGACTCTGTTTATTAAACACATGTCTACTACTCTATAAACGGTAATTTAACGCACCGTGCCCGGGCCCGCCCCACGCGGAAAAACAAACACTCCCAGAAATGACACCAAATGACATGTTAAATTTTTCTACGTCACGATGAGATATTGTAATGATCCGTTACGAAAAATTATAATGTGGCCCATGCAAGAGCGGCATTAGACCCTTGAAGACATGTGACGACGGATTAGAGGCCATTATAGTAAGGAAAATCCTATTCACTAGCCGTGAATTGAATAACTTAATGGGCGGCACATGGATCTTTGATTTTTGGAAGAGACTAGCTGATTGATACATATACATAGTTTATTTAAATGTACGTTTAACGTTACGAGCATGCAGTCCGCCTGATGCACATCGGTAATAATCCCCAGATAAGATTAATCTTACCAGTGATTGACCACAGGTGCGCCGCTACTCCTCAGGACTAACTTGGAACGCCTCGAATAAGGATGCCTCTCTTATTACTCCCTTCAACACTAACCACAGCAAATTAATACTGCTGTTTGTTTCATGCATTGCAGCCTTTTTAACTGCTAGAAATATAGTAGCTAAACCAATTCAGACTATACATAAAGAAAATAATTATTAGTAGCTTTTTGATTGATTAATATTTGCCAGTCCATCATTGCTCGGCACAAGTCTCAGCTTAGCAGGAGTTTGGGTCATATTCCATTCTTATGACCAATAGCAAATTGGTAGTCCTCACACAAGATGGAGAACTTTTTCAAAACATCTCAGTCGTGTAGGTTTCTACACGATTATCTTACCTGCTTAAAGCATTTGATGGTAAATAATTTTATAAAACGCACAGATTTTTGAAAATAAGAAGTGCGTACTGAGCAATTACACTTTGGACTCCCAAATTGATGCTGGATTTAAACCACTATTTAAAAAAATGTATATAAATACTACACGTACAACATTCAAAATTATAAATTTAAATCTACAGAGTATAAGTATACAAAACATTAACGTCAAACGGTGTCTCGCTCGTCTTCATTGTTCATAAATAGATGTATCTTGTAAACATTTTCAATTAAAACTTCTTGGTACAAAGTGACATTGTCTGTCACGTGATTGATTTTAGTTTGAAAAGTGCAACTTTGCTCTACAAATTTAGAAAATTAAGTTTCAAACTACTAAATAGAGCTTAAAATGTAATTTATTACTGCATTTAAATTAAGTACGCCCACCAATCATAATATTCAGAATAAGCTTAGACATATTTACATCTGCGATGATTTTTTTTAGTAGAATTTTCATATTGTAATAAGACTAATTTGTGTGCAACTTCAATAAATTTCTAAGAAAAAAACGCGTTAAAAAAGACATTTTCTACACTCATACCTCCAGACTAGGATTTCAACTGTCTCGTGGGTGCCATGGACACACAAATACGAATACACAAACACCCAGACCCAGATGCCTGTCTGGCCGGGAATCGAACCCGGGACCCACTGCGCGTTAGATCGGTATGGTAACCGCTCGGCCACGCGGGTCATCAAAAATAAAGAAGACAGCTAAAGGTAGCTTAGTATTCGTCACCAATATAAATAGTACTGCAGTAGTCTGATTCGAAAGGCAACATAGCTAGGCGTTCCATCGCACCTTGCAGCTCAAAGCTTCAAGCGTTAACGTCCAGGAAATGTTACCAAATTTTATTACAATTTGCAGTTAAACTTCGTAGCCTTGTAATATCTGACAAATATCTTTTTTTTACACTCAAAGCTAATAGATTAGGCGGAAATAGGCGGTGGTTCTTCCAGAATCGAATCACAAAGGGATTTACTACCTTCCAAAATAAATACACACACTTACACTGTCTACACTCATAGCCGTCGTGTCGTGGGTACCATGGACACACAAAGACGAATACACAAACACCCAGACCCAAAACAGAATCTAAACTCATAATTCAGATGTCTAGCTGGGGATCGAACCCGGAACCCACTGCGTGTCAGACCGCTATCGCCCGACGACGCGGGCAGTGACAAAATTTCAATTCCAATTATCTACATTGTAAAGGTACATCTATCGATTTATGTCTACGGTACTGTTCAACGTGTTTCCTCAAACAGCTCGCGGGGCGTGCGGTGTGATCACATGTTTTATTTTTTTCTTCCTATCCTTTTTTCTGTCGGCATCTCTTGCCCCTTACGTAATGATTTAAATTAACATTCCCATATTTTATTAATTTGCTACATAACTGACGTTCGGGGCCAGTTGAGTGAGGTCGCGACGTTTTGTTTTGACACCAATAAATCGAGCGTACGTTCGGTTTTTTATAAGATAGTAGCAAACGAGCATGCTGTCCACCTGACTAAGTGGTCACTGTCGCCCACGGACATCTATAAGCAATTTCATATAGAAGTGTAGTGCTGTTTAAAGACAATTATAATTGCGTTGCTCCTCCCGAGAACTAAGCTGGCCGCCTTATATTAAAGTGAGACGGCAACCACGCCCTTGCACTGAATCGCATTAACCGTTTTATGCTAGAAATTTGTGTAGCGTTAGTACCCCCCGATTTGACCCAACATTAAAATCCCTCAGTCGAAACATACCATAACCAATCAAGATAGTAAAAAACCCTTAATCCAATATCGCCTTAACACATTTTTCAAAAAAGGAACTTCATTCGTTTGTAATTTCTATATATCTTACAAACATTATAAAGGCGAAGTTTGTCAGGATGTATGTGTATTTGTTACTTTTTCACACAAAAACTACTAATCAGATTCCACTGAAATTTGGCACACGTATAGTTAAAAACCTAGATTTGCATACGAAATACTCATTATCACGGTAAGCATCACCGAAACGAACGTAGCCGCAGGAGTAAGCTAGTATAAAATAGATCTATTCAAAACGTTCCTTTGTACCGTCGTAAGTTACAAAATAACATGCTATTATGTGACTAATATTAAACTATATAAGTATATACCTAACATTAATCACATCTTACTAGGGGTGTAATTTAAAGTGACTCAAATAGAAATACAATGCAATGAATAATGCAGTTTCGATAAATAGTAACATTACATATTGATTAATATCAAGAACGGAATTTACGTAGGTTATAAAAATAATATAAGTAGTAATAAAAAGTAATTAGTAAATAAGCATCTTATTAACAGTAAAAGCTATTTTGAGGATGTAGGTATGTGTATTAGTTACCGTTTCTTGCAAAAATAAGTCGTATTGATTGAATTAGTATGAAATTTGGAACTAAAATAGTTAATGGATTAGCACATAATTATGATGCTTTTACAGTGATACATGACCCAAGGGAACCGCAGGTAAAAGATCATATCATTATAAAATAAAGTTTTGTATTTGTTTGATATATCACTGAACTACTCTAGTTCGGAAGGTTAAAATTAATTACGAATTAACAAATCACGTTTGTTAATGCAGAAAAAAATCGCATGCTCAACCTTATTATTTTTAAAAATATTTTTTTTATATCATTTTATTATTTTTGAACATAACATAATTTTTGAACTGTAGAAACAGCAGTACCTACAAACAGACATGCGAATGTACAGACGATGTAAATTATAAAGAGTTCGCGTCGCGGTGTCGTAGCGACGAGTCACAATAAAATCTGTTTCCATAAAGAACCTTAAAACAAAAACCCAGAAATTAAAGATCACCAAACATTACATTACATCAGCTTTATGAGGTCCACTGCTGGACCTAGTCCTACCCTTCGTACATAAACCGGCGTCGCTCCCACATTATCGCGTATCTTATTAAGGTTTTCCCCTTGAGAACAAAGGAGACCTTGCACTTATGAAGGTGTTTGCCAGGACTTAGTGCGTCTATCATGCATGTTGTTGACCGCAGTGAATAATGATGTTATACATGAAGCTACTCCGCATCTCCTGAAATTCCTCTTAATCTTACGGCATCCACAAGAAGAGGGTGCTCAAGATCGACACAACAGGACCCAAACATTATAATATAGCCATTATTTAACTTACCAGCGAATGTGATGTTACAATCAGTTACCATTATAAAATATTTCCCTGGGAGATTTTTTAAATATGTTTGTTTTAGATGACTGCGAAGTGGAACTATCATTTAACATCAGTTAAAGTGAAAATATTTGCTTTATCAAATAAAATAAAACAAAGTAAGTACTTACAAGTTAATATAAAAAGACGCAAAGTGTATGTAATTACAAACAATTGCGCAAAAAACTTTTTTCAAACAATATTTCTAGAATTATTTCTAGGTTATTATTTAAACTGTACATCGTAAAGGTCTTATCTATACCCGTCGAATATGTTGATAAAATAGGGACTAATCCGATTCAATAAATAGAATATATTCATTATTCTACCCTACCATCGAAACGTAATATTACAATTACCATTATAGGTTATATTAAGTTTCCGTGGAAGGCTTTTTATATGTTTGTTATAGATGACTGTAAAATGGATCAATCATTTAACATCAGTATAATTAAGAATACAACTGTCAGCGTAATTGATAAAATAAAACGAAGTACAACTTAATATGAAACAGTCGCAAAATGTTTCAAATAACCTAGAATTATTACTAGGTCACTATTTAAACTGTACAGCGTAAAGGACTTATCTATATACGTCGAAAACGTTGATAATATAGGGGCTAATCCGATTCAACAAACAGAAACATCGTCAAAGCGGGACCTACAAGTTGGTCAAACAAACGCACAAAGCGATCGTAATGCGGGCATCTATCCGATTTGCATGCGAGTGAAAGTCGAGTACATACGTACATACATACCAGTTCCAGGCTTTGAGTAACATAACAATGGACTTGGCTTAATGCTAATACTTGTGTACTAGTGTTGCTAAAAGCGATGTATCGATAATATCGAGTACTGGATCGGTCGAGTAGTCGTTAGCACAATCGATATTTTAGACATTGTATCGGCTTTTCGTTAATATTGTTAAAGCTACTAATGATTTCATGTGTATAGAAATTAAATGATAAAATTGCGATAATCGACAGCAATATATATTGATAGAAATCGTTTTCCCGCTTAAATGTATCGATGCAACAATCCATGATGCAAGTTACTTATGACACTTCTATAAAGTATCGACATAAATAAGACACTTCTATGTACTATCGATAAGTTATCTATTTTCTGGCAACCCTATATGTACACATTCACAAGTATTTAGCACAATAGGGCTTAGAATACGTTACAGCTACAGGGAAAGTTAATTTTGGTTAGTTTGAAACTTGCAAAAATGTTCCAAATACATAAACATATCTCACTCCAAACCAAGCTATGTATGACTCTTTAGTTCCACTGTATAACATTGGAACTAACTTATTTAAAGGTACTTTTTATGAATTTCATGAAAAATCATAAATTATGATAATATCAAAACTTATTACTTTATCAAAGTTTTGTTGAACGTGCTAATCTCAAAAACTCCTGGTTCAAATTGAAAAATTATTTTTGTGTTGAATAGTACATTTATTCAGGAAGGCTATAGGTTACATAACATATATGTTTGACATGGCACAGCTAGTAGTAAAATAAAAATAAAGTAGAATAAAAAAATAATAAAAAGTAGCACAACAATTTTGCAAGTTACTAAAGTTACTTCAAAATTTAATAATTACGTTTAGACAGTCATTGCATTTATATAATAAAAAATATTCATAAGTAATTAAGACATATGTAAATTATAAAATAAACGACAACACTTCGTTAAACGATACGAGTGTAACATTAAAACCAAATGACTTCAAAAACTAACTTCCAACTGACTCTATAAAAACCTATGTCACGTTTCATGTAGTTCCTGGCATACCTACATGACCAGAACAAATGAATAAGCTGCCATGAATGCTCACACCCACTTACATTCATAATAGCTACAAATGGTATGACAAAAAGTGAAGTGGTCGTTGATATACACTCATACACTGGCCTATTGTGCCCCGCTGGCGATTTTCGCGTAACCGCGGGTACCTAGGTGCCTCTAGAGAGCCCTCGACCTGTTTTGACACACGCTAACTTGCCACAGATTGATGTCTGGAGCCACTTGACGCATTCCGGAGTCAACATCAATATAATCGACATTCCCATTCATCTGATTCTTGGTATTCTACCCTTTCGTTAGTCGCGCTTTCGAGAACTTTAGCTTCAATGGATTTAGAAACTGTTTATAATTTATCGTAATTTGTTGAATAAGTTGAGAGTAATGGTAACAATAATTAATGATGTAATTAATAGTTTTAAGATTTCATATTACAATAATACTCGTTACATCATTTTTATTGCATATTCAGAGCATATTTTGAAGTATTTTAAGACAGTTACTAAAAATACGAAAAAATCTACATATACATACGTGACGAATAGATAACGTATTTCCTTTGGGAAGTCGGTTAAAACTTTGTCTTAACATAATATTTTAGAAGAAATCTTACTCAATAGGTAGATATATACAAGATTGTATATTTATCACTTAGTTAATGCAAAAAATAATCCGTGGATTTTAACAAAAAAAAATATATAGATTTTTATTATAATCTGGATAAAATAGGTAATAGCTCTCATCTCGCGCTAATGCACTCACAAAATTAATAGCCTTAAACCCAGCCTGCGGTCAAGAACACAGCAGCCCAAGAATCCTTCAATAACGTAGAAATGGGTCGGCGTAGCCTTCGCACTCGATATTCACGAAATATACACATTTAGGTATATTTACTAGTTGCCCTTCACAGCGGTCAAAATTCGACCGTAATTAAACCCAAATAAAAACTAATCTTTCATCTACTACAAAGTTTTATATGTATTTTTCGTCTGTACAACTTTAAGGTATTTTTGCCACTATAAGGAAAATGAGGTTATAAGATGTTTTAAAACAATAATGCGTTATACGATAAACGCATACGACATATGACAATACCAGCAGTACAGTACAGTATGTGTTTTAAGCTGTAATGTATCAGTGAATATTTAATTTAATATATTTATCTTTCTCCATAAACTTTAACTATACTAATTCTCCCACTCCTCCGTGCGCGTTTATTAGTAATTTTTAGTATACTTTTAATGATATACATTGACATTAAATGCACATAGAATAAAACTTGTATTACAAAACATCACAAAAGTTCCACCGACCGTCCCTGAGGAAGTCCAGTGTGAATGAAAAAGTTATAACAAATCGTGACTCATCAGTTTTGGAACTTTTTTTATGAAAGTTTATCCAAAAAATTATAACATGTTGTTTGTAGGTAGTAGCATATTATATATGTTAAAATCATCGATATATTGCGCAAATATTGCTAGTGTAATGGCCATTTTTAAGTACAGGGATCATAAGGACTTAAAAGTATAGTATTTTATACATGCCTGTAATATATTATTTAGTATTTAATTTTACAAACGTTCGATGAACCAGATTCGAATTTAGACTAGGTTGTTAATCAATTGCCCTATTAGAATTCATAAATTATTACTTAAAGAAGTCGGAAATGATCGTGAATTAAATAAATAATAAAAAAATAAAAAACCGACTGCCGAAAAATATCTAAATGTAAAATTAAGTTACTTAAAGGGAATGTATTTACAAATTGACAAATATGTTTTAGTACTGTTTTAAGCATCATTTCTTTGCTAAAATTAGTACAAATTTGTTGCTAATTGTTAAGAACAAAATTTAATTCAAAGTAGATCCTTTATAGAACTATTTGTACACCTTAAAAATCCTCTACCACCACTTTTCAAGGGTTTTCTGGTTCTTACTTCTGGAAAGCAAAAAAAGAAATTGTTTAAAACTTTTTTCATTATTGTCTTTATCTTAGAATTCTCACACGAACTGCGTACTTCCTGAAACCTATCCAACTTTGCCATTTATTTCCAGTCACTGACACGTCTGTCCAAAACTGGCCATTGTGTAATTGATTAATTGAATTGTGACAAGGATGATCCCGATATTTTCGCTTACAACTGACAATACGACTAATGTATAAAAAAACGAAAGCAGTTTTCCTATTTATTAAGGCTTGTAATAGAGTTACATTATTTAATGTTGTACGTTATAGAAAAAGACGCCGTAAATTAGGAGGTAAATATCGTATTAAAGTCACCCCAGGAATATTTATACCGTACACAGTTTTAAAGATTGCAATAAAGTTTTTTTTTTATCTCAACGATCTTTTATTGGATTAATTCGTAGTTCAATTAAATTCAAGTTTGACTTTTATTTAATAAAGGTAGTTAACTACCAGGCACGTAACGTTAATTGGACCACCTAGAACCGTCTGTAACCAGCGAATAGGATAGGAAACCTGCTTTATGTTGATCGCATATATTACTGTCCATGAAGTCTAATTTTCAACTTTTCATACTTATAATTTACCAATGACGACCCGCGTGCTGGAGCGGTCACCATACCGGTCTGACACGCAGTGGGTCCCAGGTTCGACCCTGGCCAGACGAAAGCGAATGATGATTTTAGATTTCTGTCCTAGGTCTGGGTGTTTGTTTATTCGTCTTTGTATGTCCATGGCACCCTAGACACAGGAGAAAATCCTACTGTGGGGCTATGAGTGTAGAAAGCGTTATATTTAGGTATTATTGACCAGTTATAATACTAATCCCTTAAAAGCAGATAACTCCAAAATAATCCAATGTTATAAGGCAAAGGTAAGTGAGACGGTGCTTTTCTAACTTTTTAATGCATTTAGCTGTTAAAATTGCCCTAGTATCATAAAAATTCACAAAAACTGAAGGGCAATACTGATTCTAAATTATGTATTTACCTACTACTTTCTTCAGGGTAAAATATTATATCTAAAAATTTATTATACCACTTCAGAAGCTATTTGGCTTCAACCTTTTTTCTATTTCGCTAATAAGCATTAGTTTCTTCATACAAATCGAAAATGCCTGTTCTATTTCCACCACGTTTAACCAACGCGATTGACGTAGGAAAATATGGGTAAGTAAAATACTCTTTATAAATGTTTATTAACTGGCCTTCAGCTTCAAGACTAATGGAGAATCCGAAAATAATGTAGCGACAAATTGACGGCTAATTTTTTTTAAGATAAAAGAAGTAGAACATACTGTCCATCTTATGGAATGGTCTTTGTTGCCCATGGATATATGTTTCAAGATGGTAGAACCAGTGTAGTTAGACCGGGAAGGAACCACCGCCACATCTATTTCTAACGTGAACCAGCTCTTGCGTTTCGGTGGAAGAGTAGGATTGCCGGCTAACTTATTTATCAGGCGATCGTCTTAGCCCTCGGGAGTAGCAACGCATTTGTGATCGACTTCAGATAGAACCGCGGTTCTATATGAAGTTGCTTACAGATGTGCATGAGCGGCAGTATCTACTTACCATCAGGTGGACTGCATGCTCTTTTGCTGCTTCAATGTGGTAAAAAAATAAAGACACTTTATATAACGCACAGACAAAGGTTCAATCGCAAGTCTATCACACATGTTATTACTACTGAGGACTATTTTGGTCGCTTTATATGAAAGAGAGGCGGCTATCACACCCTTTCACCGAAACGCAAGAACTTCTTCACGCTTGAAATAAGTGTTTAAAGTTCATCCCGTTCTATGCCAACGTAGGAAGTTATGGCCGTACTTAATATGCGAGAACACGCGTAGACTCTTAAGTGATAATTATGACTTGTTATCACTAAATTACTAATAGGAATTAAGTTAAAAACTAGTAACATCGTTAAAAATATTAAAACAATAAACCCGACTGCTTAAAACGAAAGTTTTGTTCATAATTATAAATATGTCATTTAACGCTAAAAGCTAATTATAAATTTGTCATTTAAATAAAAGCTAGTAAATAGACTCATATAAAATCTATTTACTAGCTTTTATTTAATACCCATATTGTCGTAAAAGTAAAAACAATCTTCCCTCCCTGCCTATTTCCACTTTTTCCAGGCGCCATTTTTAAAAAATATATAGCCTATGTCACTAAACAAACTGAGACAATTCTAATGATATGTCATAGGTACTTCATAATCCGCTCAGCGGTTTAGGCTGTAGTGCGTGCCAAAGAAATGGACATACATACAAACAGACATACATACATACGCTCGATAAACATAACCCTCGTTCTGACGCAGTCGGGTAATAAAGGAAAGTCAACTACACCGCGAACAGCTGTTTACAAAAATTTTACGAACGATTCCCCAAAAAATGAAATGCGGATCGAATCGCAACATTCGCAGGACACCGCGCACAAATGCATAATCATACAATACTCGGCAACAATAGTCGATAATTTGCATGACGGCTTTTTATCGACATCATTGTCGACAGCCCAGCTGCACGTCGCATCACTCGCATTATACTGCGATAGAATTTGCTATTATCGACTTATGAAATAGATGACGCTCATCGTACCTAAAGGTTTTAGGACTCTAGATTAATAAACGCTTTCTATACTCATAGCCCAACAGTAGGATTTTCTCCTGTGTCGTAGGTGCCATGGACACATAAAGATGAATACACAAACACCCAGACCCAGAACAGAAATGTAAACTCATCATTCACATTTCTGTCTGGCCGGGGATCGAAACTGGGACACAAAAAAATTATCACGCTTACCTACTAAGTACTTTATGGTAAGAGTAATTTGTAGAACCTATTTATTATTGAACAGTAATAAAAAGTAATAATGTCCACCACGCCGAGTTTGCTAAGTACTTGGTACTAAAAGTAACACACCATCGAGTACTATACGATGTACCTACTCTATTCCTGTACTTGAATGCATACTAGATTCTAATATTCTTTTCTGAGCCGTTAAAATATTTTCTAACACGCATATATGAAAATACGTGCCGTATACTAGATTATATTATAGAATGATGGATATTCTAAAACAATAAAATAAAACCACTGGACCATCAAAAGTGTACATGCTGAGTACGAATTATTTTCCCTTCAAAATACTTTCACAAACTTTGAACCGCCTAACGCTACTATTACATAAATTGACACCCTTTTATAAGCTACGTCATATAGAACCCTGTGATTTAGTATTATTACCAGTAAATAAAAAGTGGTAGGGGAGCAAAGAGGTGGAGCGAAATACTATTGTAATAGGCATGAGTAGGACCCCCGAAATAATGCCCCGCCAGCGACTTTGTAATTGATTCGCTTATGCCATGAGCGGTTACGCGATACAAATGTTAGTTAGAATTTTGCTAGTCGGAATAACGCAGATTTTTAAACACAAAACCGTCTGACGTTAACAGCATTTACAAGCAATGACAAGCCCAATTAAATTAGTCTAAAAAGTGTTCAAACCAAATCAAAGTAACAAGAATAAGCAAAGATTTTTACAATAGCAAAAAGTGTGTGCCAAAATTATTTGTATCAATTCGATGAATTAAAATACTTTTATAATTGCAAAAGTGATTTACGATTCGTTTGGTTCATTACCAGTGAATATTGTACAGTGAAAGATAAAACGCGATCGCAATTAAAGTTCCAAAATGGATTACACAACAGGAACTACGTCTTCGGTGAACAATATGAGGCCAATCTTCGGAGCATACGCCTTTCAAGGTGAGTCACAAAATTATTATAGTCCGTAGACACGAAAGGATTCAGAAAGATGAGAAAAAAGGTCCGATATGGTTAATTACAATATTCCCAGGTACCAATAAAACAAGCAATAATACGTCGGAATCAAAGACCCGAAATCAATATCGACTATTGCCTAAACAATAAAAAATTGGGCACAGCGCATTACAATTATATCCCATAAACGGTTCCGTAATAATTATTATAACATAGCGACGCGTAGCTCACATAGCGCATAAGGTAACGCTGTGTTAAGCCGAATCGCAATTTAGCTAACATTCCACACTTACTGATGAATCATTGATGCTACTTTACTGTATCATAAACAAATGTAGTCAGGATTGTACGTAAAACTTTCTAGCGTTCACAGCGGTCAACTCCCAAACCAATACGGCCACAACACCGCGGACCTCCAAAAAACGAAGATACCTTTCAAAAAGCCGCTTATTAACCTCTCATCGAATCCGACCGTAAAATGTAAACGCGATAAAGCCACCAATTAAAACTAAATATGAGAATCTCGATAATCAAAGCTCGAGCCGCTACATCTGACACCGAAAAACATTTCTCCTAAAAAATAAATCGCGTTTTTTGTAACAAACGCAAGGTCACAAACGCAGCATGATTTTCGCCTTCCGTCTATTACAAACCACACAATAAATATAACCGACGCAAAACCGTAATGGGCCGAATTTTGAACCGTATATCAAAGACGTAGCAATTTGTTCGGTAACCAAAACGACAAAAAGGATATTCGGTAAGGAATATAAGACAGGGTAGGTGGTGATAATAACAATGCTTTATGAAAAGGTTTAGCCAACTAATTTGTTTTTTCTCAGCTACTGTCGATCTCGGTAGCGATGCAACCTTTTTTTTGTTGGAGGAGATCAATCAGTCAAAATAACAGTGTGATACCGCCTTTGATGCGATCCGCTCGTTCAGTTTTAATCTCGCTTGATACATGATTAGATCACCGATGATACAGCAGGCCTGGTAACTGATCCGAAATTGGACGAATACGACGCTTCACTTGTAGATTAGCTCAAATACCAGTTAATAACACAGGTGCGTACAAAACACGAAATGTTACGTAGGTAATTAGTTTAATACTACCTAATTCTATTAAAATCCTATAAAAAGATAGAACACGGTAAAAAAATAATACCTACAGTATTCCCGCTACTGCTTTATATTTCGGATATTTTGTTACTATTAAAGTTAGTACTAGTAAACAACATTATTTATCTTCAATCTTTACAAATTCTGTATATTTGAAATGACGATGTTCTAAAACCTTTCTCCTGTACAGACACATTTCTTATAAATAAATCTCGAAGTACATATTTACTTTTACAAATAAAACCAAGCAAACGTTAAATCATTAACATACTTAGAAAGTACTAAATGAATATCAACATTTGTAACCGACGTACACTGTATCCAGTAGCCGGCCACAACAATGGGAGAGCTGCGGTTTTTTAACTCCAAGTAAAAGAAGGCGGATGAAACAAATGATGTCAATGACATCGTAATGACCGTCCATCATTTCACGAAGCCGTCAAAACTGTCTCACCGTGCCAGCCAGGGCTGCACATATCCAGTCTAATTTCTGCACTCTTAAGTTTATTTTATAAAATTCAAGTACATAAAAGATCGTCCACCTTTATTTATAAGACTGAACTAGCATATGAACATGCAGTCCACCTGATGGTAAGTCGTTACTGCCGCCTATGGACATCTGTAAGCAACTTCATATAGAACAGGGGCTTCGTCTGAAGTGAATCACAGATGCGTTGCTACTCCCAAGGACTAAGATGGTCGGTTCAAAAGAAAGTGAGACGGCAACCACACCCTTCCACCGAAACACAAAAACTGCTTCTCGCAAGTGTGGCAGTGGTACCTAGTGTGTCTCTGGTCAAACTACACTGTTTCTACCACCTGTTATGTAGTAATTTTCACCCATGGAGATCAGTACTAGACCAAGAGTTCTATCCAAATTCAATAAAGTGGCATCTTATGAAAATGAAGCGGCAGCACATCCCCCGAGAACTAAGATTTTCACCTCACATAAAAGTGAACCGGCAACCACACCCTTCTACAGAAGCAGAACTGCTTCACGATAAAAAGCAATTTATTATTGGCATCTCCGCAGTAGACTAATACTCGTTTTACCACATCGCATCTTAGTAACTCAAATAATGTAGTTGTGATTTGTAACTGTACTAACATATATTAGTAAAAAAATAAGCAGAAAAAAATTACACATACGTACGGACAATTTTTCGCAATGTACATATACATATAATAAGTTAAAGACCGTCAATAGAGACGTTTCAGAGTCAGTAGACATTCTTTCTCATTACCAAGAACTCTTCAGTTACTTTATAAACATTGAAATCTAGGACTTCTAATAGACTAATGAACAATTATATTTTAAACTGATATGTTATGGGGTCGAATCCCAAACCCACTGCGTGACAGACCGATTTGATGACCGCTCCGCCACGCGGTTCGTCATACATTTCAGTTATAATCCTTGTACGTATATTTTACTACCTCTGAATAAGCACAAAAAAAGAAATAGGCAAGAAGATTGTACCATTCCAATAAACTTAGGGAGTTATTTTAAATACAACGTCAAAGATAGAACTTTTGTGATTCGTCTCCGGACGAAATACAGCTACACCTATTTCTGGATAATAATAGCAGTGTTAGGCGATGCGGTGTATTAGTTTGAAGGGTATGCTAAGGGAGACATACTTATCCAAGGCATTCCAGTTTAGTCCTCGAACGACGCATTTGTGGCCAAAATCAGGTAAGAAATTGATCTTATATGGAATTGATTACAAAAATTTAAATTTGATTTGACTTTAGAATCTAAACCTGATTTTAAGCTGATATTATCGCGAAATTGATACATTTTAATATGTTACGGGTACTCACGATATGCGGTTTTTTTAATTTCTTGTTGCCGATATTTCGACCCAGTTACTAGGATCGTGGTCACGGAAAGCTCGCCGTGACCACGATCGAAATATCGGCAAAAAGACACCGTAACATATTTAAATGAACTAAATTGTATTTGACTACTTTTATATATGTTACGGTGTCTTTTTGCCTAAATTTTTGAACGAAATTATATTTTACTACTTCAATAATGTGGAAAAACGTATTAAATAAGGTTTTTTCAAATCGGCAACCCTAACAACACGTGCGGTTCAGTTAGTTCGGTAGCCTGTTTATTTCGAACTTTTTGCAGCATCTGATAAATTTCGCGCTGATGTGTTATGAGGAGACAATAAGAAATTTCTGCTCTTACTATATAAGATAACACTCCCTATTATTATGAGGCCCATTTTTGAATAAGCAGCCTTTGAATATTCATTTCCTCTTGTGTTATTAAGATGCCTTAAAAATAACTTTACGACCTTACAACTGCAAGCTTTTGTAATGTTTCAAATTGTTTAATAATTAGGCATTTATATGCAAGTGTACAATAATGGTCGACTGGTTGAAACTCGTCCTCTCAATCGAAAGTCCGGGATTCGAATTCGTGTATTGCGTGCCTGCACAATTTTAGAAAATTTAGTACATTTTTTAATTGTTTAGGAAACATCGTGAGGAAACCTATACGCTTGAGATTTTTTTAAACATTATTAAATGTGTGAGACGTCTACCAATATGAACTTGGCCAGCGCGGTAGACTATGGCCTGAAAGTCTCTTTTGGAGAGAAGACCCGTGCCCATCAGTGGGACAATAACGGGTTGGTGATGTTTATGATACAAATGCGTTTTAACAACGATTGTATTTTGTATTGTAAATATGTTAATGATTCAATAAAATTTTCTATAATTCAACTAAATAATAAACTTAGATTGAAATTGATACGCTGCAAGTAATCTACTCCCTTCCAGTCTAAATCTGTAATATACAAGTTTTCAATATATTTATTTTCTAAAATATTATATAAAGGTCTTTCTATTGTAAAACTGTAACAATTTTTAAGTCTATACTACTTGTTTGTTTTAGAATTTTCCGGTAGGCAAATTTGAAGGTCATTTTTTTAACC
Source organism: Cecropterus toxeus (assembly GCA_018249875.1). NCBI lineage: Eukaryota > Metazoa > Arthropoda > Insecta > Lepidoptera > Hesperiidae > Cecropterus > Cecropterus toxeus. The sequence continues at coordinate 2,512 of DWNE01000637.1, read as the reverse complement.
TAATTATCCGAATGCCGTTACTGCCGTCGATTCAACTTTTAAATCTTTTTATGTAACGGAAATAGAAAACAAGCCTACAATTAGTTAAGTGGTCAAAACAACCCACCGATGTACCACACAACAGAAAAACAGAAATCCTACTTAAAATTGATTACATTTGATCTGGAGTTTAAATGCATTACTTCGTAAGTGCCTAAAAGTAATAGTAACATTGTTAAATAAATTAAAACAAAAAACCCGTCAGCTTTAAACTTTTTATTTTTGTTCATAATGATATGTTTAATTTAGCGTTTTTTAATTTAATTTATGAGTTTTTGTCAAAATACGTAGTGAAGTATACGTATTATAGTATATATAATACATTTTCAGAATGTTCAATTTACTAGCATTCATTTGATACCCATATTGTCGTGATAGAAAAAAGTCGTCCCTTCTCCCCCATCACTCTCCGAACTTAGACGATTCTAATGATATGTCATACGTCACGATCCGTAATTCTTTTTGGGCTGTAGCGCATGCCAAAGAAACGGACATACGTACAAACAAACAAACGGTCGAAAAACATGACCCTCCTTCTGACGCAGTCAGGTAAAAAGAAGAAGCCTTTGTGGGTCGCCTCTGGATGCATTGTCGTCACACGTAACGTAACGTTTCTACCAAATAACAATAGTGTTAACCTCTGTTGTTTTCTGGTCTGAATTGTTTTTACACTTATACTACTTATAAGAAATGTTTTATATTGTACTCCAAGGACAATTGTAGCTCATCCCAAGCAGAGCTCAATGTTATAGCCTATCAGATTGCCACTTACCATCCGATGGACAGCATCCACGTTTGGTTGAAGAAAATAATATAAAAATAATGCTCCTTACTCATTTTCATGAGCTATAATATATTACAGCAACAAGATAAATAAATGTACGGTGGCGCGATACTTGAACCACGAAGTTTTTATTTAAGTTCGTGAAAGCCTTTTTAAACTCAAAAGTTGACTTCAGAGTTTGACTTGCGCTATAAAATGTTTTATGTTCGTATATTTTTGTAATGAAAAAGTGCCAACCGCAAATTCTTTCTTAAATAAAGTAAATACACGAATGTATACTTAACAAGACAATTATATAGTAACATTGTACTACTTGTAACATAACATTAGCATAGTACCATTATTTAACATTGGTAGAACCCTAGATGTCAAAGGGGTCTCACCGGGAAAGAGCCTGAAAGGAGCATCACACTCGGAGGACTCCAAGTGTATTCTTTTGGAGATCCCAGAGTCCTCCACGCAGCGCTAAGGACAGCCACCAGGGGTGCGGTAAAAATCCCAAATAACCCACCGTTGCTCCCGCGGCATCGAATATCTTTTTAAGGATTACCCCCTCGTTACAAAAAAAGGTGTCTAAGGGTTATAATTATTTTTGCCTATAACAACAGTTAAGCGATGCTGTATTCGGTTTGAAGGGTATGGCAAAAGAAACCTACTTATACGAAGCGTTCTAACTTAGTCCTTGGTTGCTACCAATGTCCAATTGTCCTGTGACTGATTGAAGATGTCCATTGGCGGCAGTACTACTTACTAGTAGGTTGACTGTAGGTTCGATAACTACATCAATATAAAAAATCTGGATCCTTTAAACATGTAGATTTTACAAAAATGTCTCCTTTATCGATATGTCGATTTTTCGGTATTACATAATTTCCGTCAGAGACAAAGGTGACTCACATTCGGAGATTTAAGCGGAAGCCCTTATTGTCGCCTCTTACGACAGGCGGAGGATACCGTAGCCCTATTCCGAGCCTGGACCTACGGGGAAAAAGTATTACGGCTTATAGTTCACAGTTAAAAATTCTTATATACTGCTGTCCAATTAGCGAAATATTAATGTCCTATTAGATTTATAGGTAAATGAGGTTCTACTTCAATCCAATTGACCTAGTCTGAAAGTAATCAAAATTTATTACGAAAGTATAATTACTGCGATCAGTAAGGATTACTAGTCCTTCTAGTGAATAACAATCATTAAATCGAAAATAAATGACATGTTTTACCCTCACCGAATAAAGATTTAGGGCGATCTTCACGATTACGATCGCGATTTACGATCTTCCCTAAAGGGGCAAAATGGAGGGGTAAAAATATGAAGATAAATAAATTTATTTACAAAGAAATAAAATTAAGATGCAGTTTTCTATTAGTTCTAAGGGGGGTAGTCTTAGTATGTTACATTTTTTCTCGGGTAAAACTTCAGGTTACTGCGAAATAAGCATGAAAAGTAAGTAATGCGAAACTAAGAGAGAACTAAGTTACAATCGAAAAGTAATACTACTACTACTACTAGAAAAGTAATCCATTTTTCGCGATTAACAGACATCCTGGTACACTTATTCAATGAGCCCCCCAAAGCAGATTTGATTTGGTTGGTCTATCGATCCATCCATATAAATTAATACTTTTTAGGCTTCCGTACCCAAGGGGTAAAATGGGACCCTATTACTAAGACTCTGATGTCCGTTG
>DWNE01000636.1:0-26995 GCA_018249875.1 Cecropterus toxeus | reverse complement strand
TATATTCGTGTGAGCAAACTAATTTATGCCTATTTATTTGTATGGAACGACTTATGTTCTAAGTGACAACGCCGTGTGATAAAAGTTAAAGTTATAGAAAACAGATTGAGCAATGTTTATCTAGGTTTACATAGCAATGAAATATTTTTTGTTCTATTGAAAAATGTTCGAACACTCTGTTAAAGTACCAAGACATTACAAGGTTGCTGCGAACATTTTTAAGAAAGTCTCTACTGAAGGTGGGAGCGTTAAAACTTTGTTGTACGACAATAAACTCCGACACTTTGTAAGTATGTGTTAGCTATTTATTATAACCCAAAAAAATCGAAACTCGCCGCTTAACTATCTCAATATATTTGCAGAGAACTAACGTGCTTTTCGCACTTATAACTGAGACGGTCAAACATGCCGGTGACATCGATAAAATTTTTGAGTCATCCGAAATTTTAAAAAAAGAATCTCGTCTTGACCCCTGGCTTGCGAAAGTGTTGACAGCGGAACTTCTGTTTGGCAAAAAAGCACTTCCGGGCAAAAGCAAGCCAGAACAGACCGTACTAGCTTACAAAGAACAATTTGAGAAATACACAACTGAACATGAAGATGAATTGAAGACTGAAGGTAATGTTCTATCTCTTTTTTCAGATCTAATACTGCATATAAAAGACTGGGATGGCTGACAATAATGAGGCCCCACTTATACCGAAGCAGACCCGCATGGCTGCGTTAGCTTTGGCCAACCTTTTTCTATACAGTGTTGCTATGTTCACACTTCCATTTGTGGCATTTTTTGGCGTGCGGCACATACTCACAGAGTACTATCCAGTCGATAAGTTCATAGTGACAGTATGGTCAGTAGTTTCCGCAGTTGTAGTGGTCAACGTTATAATATGTGTGTATGCGTACAAGGCATACCATGAAAAGGAGTATGATGAACATGGCAATGAGATCGATCAGCATTCATACAAGTCACTTCCTTCAACGCAAACTGAAAAGAGCTCCTTGAATGAAAAAGAAGATTGATATGTGAAATGAAAGTCTACATTCCAACTCTGTGTGTTCTTTAACAATAGTGTAATTTGGTGTTGTCATTACAGCTAAAATGTGTGTAGTATTTCTTTGGTAATTATCCTGAAAATAAACAAATTTTAATGAGTAACTTTCTTTTATTTTGGAATAAATAAGTGAGTAATATTAAATATTACTTATATAAATTTTATAATCAATTATATATTACAATTTACATATACTATTGATCATGTTACATTTCTACCTCAACCCAAATACAGAAAATCACAATGGAAGTGGTACATAAAATGTATAAACCTTATTAACAATCGCTAATAAATATATTAAACAGTAAAATACTACATAAATAGTTACCTATTTGTAAAGAATGTTAAAAATCCCAAGATTTCAGCATTACGTTAGAGTACTCCTTCCCTATTAAGTACTGAGCATTCACTTGTAATGTAACATTGATTCTCTCTCATTTTATTGTAATATTAAAAAAAGTATCACTAGAAGTTTTGCACTGTGATGCTTGGTTCTCCTCACTCACTGATGTATTGCTTGAGTCCAAACTGTTGCATCACAGGCAATATTTATTGTGACAAACCACAATTTCATTATTAATCATAATATTAGTAGATGAATGATTAAATGTACCAACTTGCATAGAATTATGCTACAAATTGTATTTATGTTTTTTTGTTGACAGTCATCTACAGACCTCGCTATGTTCGCATCAACACTAACCTACTCACAACCTCTGATGCTATTAGATCCTTCCAGGATGAGGGGTACAGGTTTATCAGGTGTACTTCTGGATCTTACAATGATTATTTGCAACAAGTGCAAGGTCTTACAGAGTATGACTTCACTCAAGATTACCATGTGAAGACCATATTTGTATTTCCTCATGGGACTAAGTTGCATGAACATGAACTGTACTTAGGAAATCAAATCATATTGCAAGATAAGGTATTTTGTTTTATTAAGAAATTATGCATTCTTTATGTCTACTCTCTGCCGCTATATCAAAAATGCTGCTGTGATATAACATAATCGGCAGTTTAGAAATTCTTTTACATCAGAAGTATGTACTGCACAGTTTGCACAAACCCCTTTATAACCCCATTTTAAGCCAATTAACTGGATGATAGTTCAAGGTGTCTGGATTGCAAAGTTATATAAAGTGTAATACATGTAATCATATAAAGAGTTGATACGTTACATATTAATATGAGATTAGTTTTTTATTAATATGAGATAGATTAAAAGTAACCTTGCATTTAATCAGTTCCTTATTTGTTTTCTTATTATTTTTTAGGCTACAGCTTTAGCAGTTCATTTACTAGCACCACCACCAGGAAGTGTAGTGTTGGACATGTGTGCGGCTCCTGGAATGAAAACTACACAGGCTGCAGCATATATGAGAAATGAGGTACATTATATGTATAATTTTTGTGAATGTAGTAGGAAGACATGAATTAACTTATGGCCCTGACAATTTCTGGTTCATACTCTTAGATGATGGATGTATCCAACCAATAATATGACAAACTTTCTAAACCAATTAAACTAATTATCATAAAGAAAACAATGACCAAAATTAAAAACAAATATAAGTCTAAAACATCTATTTATAATACAAATTTACTAATGTAGCTTTTATTTTATGCATCAAAATGAAAAAAATATTTCCTATTTCAGGGGAAAATTTATGCTGTTGAGCGAAACGAAAAAAGATTTGAAACACTTACAGATTTTGTGAATAAAACTGGATGCAAATGTGTAGAGCTCATTAACAAAGATACCTTAGAGATACGGAAAGGGGAATATGACAATGTAGAGTACATCCTCCTAGATCCAAGCTGTTCTGGCTCAGGTAAGAATATATTTTGTACCTATTCTGTGCACTTATATTAAAAGATTCGTAAGTTGGATATGTATACTTTCTATTAACACATTTTTGATTTTTAGGAATGGAGTTTAGTGTGCATAACTATATTGAAGATACAAGGTTAGCCAAACTCACTTCGCTGCAAGAAAAATTCCTAAAACATGCAATGAATGCGTTTCCAAATGCTAAAAGAATCGTCTACAGCACATGCTCATTGTTCCCAGAAGAAAACGAGAGAGTAATTACAAATGTAGTTAAAAATTCAAGAGCCAAGTGGAGAGTACAAGATGTCAAAGAGATGCTTAAAGGGCAATGGAATAACTTTGGCTCGGGAATGTATGGTAGCATGGGTACAAGATGTCTGTATGCAAGGCCTGATTCTGATTTGACTACAGGATTCTTCTTAGCTGTCCTCGACAGAGATCCGGCTGACTTAGAAAAAGCTAAAAGCGATGATAAAAATGTTAATGAAGAAACAATTTCTAATAAAAATGGTATATCACAAAAAGGAAAACATAAAAATAATAACGAACTTATTGAAGATACTGTTTTGCAATCAAACGATTCTAATGAAATAGATAGAAAGAAAAAAGATAAAAAGAAGAAGTCTCGAAATGTGTTAGAAAATAATGATGTTGTTAACACTAACACAGTTACTAGCGATAATGCTGGGGATGAAAATAAAAAGAGAAAAAGAAAACACGAAGAAAATGTAGCTCAATCAGAAATTGCAACACTTATAAAAAAGAAAAATAAGAAACAAAAACATAATAAGGATGAAGAAGGTTTATGTAACTTTAATACTGATGTGCAAATCATGAATGAAGAAAATAGTCAAGAAGAAATATCGGTACCAATAAAGAAGAAAAAGAAAATACATAAAACTAAAGATGCAATTGAAGATGAAGTAATCAACACTGAAAATAATGATGTATCTATGGAATGTAATACTGAAAAGCCGAAAAAGAAGAAAAAGAAAAAACACAAAAATGATGATGTAGAGGAGAACCAAAATAGTAATGACAACTCCAATAAAAATAGATTAATACATAAAGAAGATTTTGAAGATGTACTTGAAAATGTTGAGCACAATACAAAACAGAGGAAGAAGACGAAACGCGATAAAATTAATTAATGTTATAAATAGCTTTTTACATGTTGTTCTCTACATAAAATTGTGTTTATGTTAACATGTTTATTATATTTGTTTAATTCCTGGTATTCCCTACATGGAATCGATGTCCTGGGACCAGCTCGCATAGGTATACGAATTGGTCTTAAGAAGATCCTCAACATGAAATTATTATCTAAAATATTTTAAGGCTATGATTTACATATGAGTACAATATTTATTATTTTTTATTATCAGATTGAAATAGCAAATTGACATGCAATTCTCCTGATGGTAAGTGGTTATTGCCGCCCACGAATAGAATAGAAAAGAATAGAATTTTGAAGTCGTTACAGAAGCGTTGCTACTCACGAAGGCTTGACGTCTCATATACAAGTGTGCCGGTCCTAACTAATACTACTTTCTAATTCTAATAGGAGCTACTTTTAAACATAAGTGCAATAGTAGTTACTTGGCTTCCTATATAATTTTATAACGATCGTCGTAAGTAAAATAACCCGTATTAAAAATCCTACGTTGCAATTACAAACCACAGCGCCACGTTCTGCGAACAGTGCTATTAAAGAAAATTAATACATGCGGCTTAAGTGCTAAATTCCCTCGATAAATCCTAGAAATATGTAGGGCAAACGTCATAAACGATGTTTACTTCGTCTAGCTACTTTCTGCGGATAAAAAATGGTGCTTGTATAAATTATTGCTCTATTTTCGATCCTAACATATAAGAAATATAGTTCACTTCAAGATTGATGGGTGATTGGCTGCACTTACACGCTAGTTTGTCACGAACTTTGTCGTGCGTCCCTATTTTCATTACTTACACATACACAACATGAATATTCAAGGATCCAATATGAAGATTGATAAATAATCTGTTATATGAATGTAGGTACTTTGTTTTTGCAAGCTGTTATTATTCAATTTTCCAGCCATAAACCTAATTATGTCGATCTAGTATTCAAATGAAGTTTCGACCCACATAGGTAGTCTGCGGAATCTATTATTATACTTAAGTGTAGAACTGCTACCAATTATCAAAATTCTAAGTCCATATAGTTTTCTATAAAATGTCCCACTATTGATTGGGTACCGGTGACTTCCATAATTCAATAAGGCCTCAAGAATATTCCGCCAAGCTGATCTGCTTATTTGTTTTTAAGACATAAACATCATGTAAATAAATACATTCAATTCTCCCTCTTATGAATTTCCTCACAAGAGAAAGCTACAGAAGTCACTCACGATGATGGGAGAGAATGTTTTATCTTAATTTAATATTTCCTTCTTAGAACTACAGAAGAGGCAATTGTATCTAAATCTGTAGATATCTGTAAATTACTATTAGTATTAATAAGGTTTTTCTTTCATTAAAGTAAAGTAGTAAAGTTATCTACCCCACGTAACATAACAGAACTTTTGCAAGGTGGTAGAAGAGTAGGTAAAGTTCAAACGAAGAGGTAGATACCATCGTCACATCAAATGCTAGCGTTAGGTACTTAGTCTTGGAGCTTCCTCCAAGAAAAAAAAACCGGTTAATATACTCTTCGGTATATTAACCGGTTTTTTTTTCTTATAAAAATGAAGTGGAAAACGAACATGCAGACCATCTGAATGTAAGTGGTTACTGCCGCCCATGGACATCTGTAAGCAACGAGGTACATATAGAACAGAGGTTCTATCAGCTATCGATTACGGATGCATTGCTACTTCTGAGGACTAAGATGGTAGCCTCATATATAAGTAAGCCGATCTCTTTCAAGGGAGGCAACCAACATAATCCTCAGGAGTAGCAACACGTATTTGTGATTGACATAATTTAGACGGCATCTCTGTTGACGGCAGTGACTATTTACTTTCAGGTAGACCGAATGCACGTTTCTACTTCAATTAAAAAAATGTAGATCGTCATTAATTAAAATATATGCCTACTTATAGTCGTAGGCCTTATTAGACAATATTTACCAAAAGTACGCAAATATCTAAATATGACTTGCATTGGCAGCCTACTTGATTGTAGATAAGTGGATGATAAAGTATCTGACTGAGCTTTGATAGGTAAAATTTCATGAATGATAGTTGAATTATAAATCGTACCGATGTAAAAATACTCATTGCACGTAAATTGTTTATGTAAATTGACATTAAGATACCGATTAAGGCGCGTTTAACTGATGTGGCGACCGTTACGGCACGATGGTAGCACGATTATTTATATAAAGGTACCTAAATACCGAAATATTTTAGGTTTATTTGGGTCACATTTCCATTGTCCTTCAAGTTGCGTTACTTATTTTATCGCACTCCTTCAGCCTTGATCCAATTAGGACTGTGTTTATGATTTGTGTACCTATTTATTACGTAAACGCCCTATACAAATCTTTGTCGTTTTCAACAAAAAGTACCTTATTATGTGACATGTTAATGTGAAAAAATGACCGTGACCAATTTCTAATGCGCTATTCATGTAAAGTAACAATTGTTTTAAATATGAAAAATCAACAATTGTGTTTCACTTTTATTTAAATTGTTTGCTTATTAAACGACGATCGTGTCACCATTTCAACAGATTTTTATATCCATGGGAGTGTCACTTAAATACAATTTCATGATCGAAGGTTTTCATATATTTTCTATAATTTCTGTAGTTCCAACGTTAAGTAGTCACCGCCACCGAATTGCTGAAAGATGATTGTCCTACACGTAGACGATATATACATACCTGGTCGCTATAGTAGCAACAGCTATAGTAAATAACTTACAGACCTTCACCCAAGAAGATAGGAGGGAGTTGACATAGGAGCCCCTTTATAAAGTTAAACGGTAGACATCCTACTTGTAAGACTTAATTTGGGGGCAGCTTATCCCCCTATCTGTACTCACAAAGAGTCATGGTCGCGAAGACTCTTTATAGTTTAACGTTGGATGACCGCGAGTCTACTTAATAACAACAGTGAAACGCTGTGTCTTTTTGATATGACTGGCGTGTTAAGTAAGATATACTTAACCGAAACTAGCAAACTATCTGTGACCAGCCTCAGGGTAGGCTTTTAATCCTATTTGAGATTGATTACAGTTGTCTATGGGCGGCAGTTGATTTTCATCAGTTTGACACATGCAGTGTACCTAAAGTTCTACCTCATTTGTTACATCTTTCATAAAACAAAAAAAACTAGTTAAAAAGTGATTTGTCATATCTAGTGTGGAGCGAGATAGATTACATTACCTTCTTATGGATAGGTAGAGCACGAGTAAAAACTTAAGAACGATGTTGCACACAACGATATAGGTAATTTTGTGTCTTCGTTAAATCTATATTGTTTCATAGCAACAGCTTCTCTGAGATGGTTACGCTGGGCGTGTCACTCTGATGGGCGGCGCCTTATCTTTATAATCCCCGGCAACCAATCAGGAACCGGATGCGCAATATTATGACACCCGTGTCACTCACCGCCTGACACTGTCATCAACAAAGGCAATTACTACATGAAGTATTAACTCTTAACAAGCGGCTTATATGGTTTGGAATTGCTTGCTACGGTTCACGCAAGTAAGCGGAAATAAGCTTCCATTATTGGCTAGTGAATTGATTATTTGTCCAATCATACGTTCCTTTATGTAGGCTGTTCTTTTAACTGTAATTATATACCTACATCAGAATTATTATTTGTTGTAGATACCATACCCATATAAAAAACTGACCTTTTATTCGGCGCTTATGAGACCCTTGTAATACGTTTTTTTTAAATAAACGCTAAAACGCTCACTATATGGTGCTTTGTAGATATCTCGTAGCTTCTTCGTAGCGTTGCTACGCACTAGGAACAGCCGGTTTAGACATTGATTCATTGATCCAATGAATAAGTATTTCGATGGAATAAAACTGGCTTTACGGAAAACATCCGTAGGAATCTATAAAAAATAGAAAATAACATGTTTTGCATGTCAGAACATCTCATATACCTGATTACAAACAAAAGTATTAGGATGATTGAGAATAAGTAATAGTAGACATTTCTATAATTTTATAATTTATGTCTGTGCGCTTAAAATAGCATCAACTATATCTACTAAATATATTTAAAGGATTGAATATATATATTTATAGCACATATTATAACTCTATAAAGTTACGTCACATTTTAAACCCGGGTGAAACTATGGGATACGTCAATTTGGTAATTTATTCGCCTTACACACAAAATAATATTATATTTGTAATCCTTACTCACACCTGGCTCATTGCTGTTAAGTTTCTCTTTCTGTTCCTGTTAAAAAGAGCCAGCCATAATCCCCTAGTCTGATCAAGCACGAGTGGATACAGTTTATGTGGTAACACGTGTTGGGATATTGATATTTTCAATTTCCCAATGAGTTACCTATGTATTTAACTTAGTATTCCATATAGTTTATATCACTAAGTATTAAACATTGATGTAATTATAGATTTAAACATAAGATAATCTTGGTCATTTTCCCCTACGCCTCGCTAATTCTTTCCACTTGTTTCCATCGTATAAACCATTATTATTCATAGCACGAACATAGCAGAAACTTAACCAATTACGTGTCAAATCGTTATGTTAATTACGTTACATAAATGTCAAAGCAGTCTCCATAGAAGTTATTACAGTAGAAAGTATTATTATTTCACGTGGCTTTGCCTAGATAATTCACAAATTAAAATCATCTTATCAACGCTTTTTAAGGGAAACTAGGCAAATATAACATTTACATTCTTCATGACATAGAATACTTATTTGCCTTACAAAAAATGTGTCCATAAGTGGTTTTGTGTCAGCACAGAAGGTAATAGTAAATACACATGACAGGTAATAAATAATGTGTGATTCTTAAACTTAACTCAAAAAAAAAACATATCACTATTCGATACCACAAAAACATGAGGCTTACAGATCTCTTATTTAAGCAGATAAAATGTATAATACATTTTTTCTTGAAAACATTTTATTATATATACCATTAGATTATTCAAATAAAATAGTTGAATATAACCGAATAATTGCCTACCATTATGCAAAATCTGCACACGTTTGCATGAAAGCTTATAATTTAATAAAATTATAAAAATTGTTAGTAAATACTTTCATACTATATTGCAGGTATGTAGCTCAGTAATTGCTTAGTACCTACTATTTGATGTAGATTTAATTTTAAAAGGGGCTTAACTGAGGCGGAGGAATACTTTCGCTATATCTCGATGATTTATGGTAGAGTTGTTTAATATGACACCAATAGAAAACAAATATTAGAAATATAACCAGAGTGGTTTAACCGGGATGATACCACAGCTACACCTATTCCTAGAGTGTAGCAGTTTTTCGCGTTTCGGTGGAAGGGAGTGGTTGCCGCCACACTTATCTATGAAGCGAGCGTCTCAGTTCTCGGGAGTATCAACGCATCTGTGATCGACTTCAGATAAAACTCCTGTTCTATATGAAGCTGCTTACAGATTTCTAAGGGCGGTAGTGGCAACTTACCATCTGGTGGACTTTGATATCAAAAAAAACGATCCGAAAAAAGGTAAAAGATATGATAAATTGTCGAGATTACGTAAAATAACCATCTAGGTACATTTAGGTATTTTAGAGATCTTTATTGCTTATAAGACTGTTACATCACTTAGAATGAGAAACTTCAAAATAATTATAATCAATATTGTTTGTTTGTAAATTTTTATTCGCTAACAATTATTTTAAATTACTTACATTTTGATCTTGATGCTTATTTCAACTGTAGGTGTCGTAGTTTAAAGTCTATTTTTTACCGACTTCCAAAAAGGAGGAGGTTCTCAATTCGTCTGTATTATTATTATTTTTTTTACTTATCTATAACTCGTAACTATTTATGTGCACGTCAGTATTATTCGACATTCACTACTTTCATTTGCTATACTTACACACCTCACCTAATAATATAATGTTTTATTACTTATTATGCATTTTCCATACATATATTACTTATTATGCATTGTTTGAATACTTTTCTTATTTCCACGTCTAGGTATAATATTTTTACAGATACATTGGTTCTTTTCTTTTTAAAAAGGCTGCAAAGACTACAAAAAGGATCGTTTGCGATAAACATAAGTGATGCACTCTTTAAGGGGCTAAAGCTTTATGTAGACGTTACATTTTAAGGTTAAAGAAAAATAGACTTTGTGCTAATACTATTATGAAAGAAAATAGAGCAACGTTTTCAAGTCAAAAGCGTGGATCATGAAGAAGCAAGTCAGGTAGCGTGATTTATTCCTTGTAACAATAAATTTTCATTACTCTCCTATGAATAAATAATTCATGTTAGCATAAGAATCCTGTAAGAATTAATTACTTTGCTTATATTTCAGCAAACAAAATATATCACACAGAGATCGTTATTAAATTTGTGGGGAGTCATTTTTTTTAAATTATCATGTTGTCGTCTTGTAATGATTATACTAAGATTACAGGGTTTTTTGGTTAAAATTTTGGGATAGATCTAAACGTTATATTATAGTGTACAAAGGAGAAATATAAATAATTAAACTAAATAAGTATACAATATATTTATTATTTACAATTAGCTGGCCCTATCGACGTTGTTTTTCTGACCTTTTCCGCAGTAGCTGCAATAAGTTTGATTAGGTATATTAAACACGAGAGCCACGAGAATTTGTTGAGGTAAAAATAACTTTCTAATAAAATATAATAATAATAGTAGTTATATCAATTATTACTTCCGAACAACGTCATTTACTCGCACTATTTATATGCACGCATCATTTACGAGGCCTTATTAAAAAAATATACTTTTTATATGTTAAGTTTTATACTTTCAAAGTTCAAGATACAAACAATCATGCAATGATTTCCTCTTTACTCAACGTTGGTAAAGTAATTAAGAAAAAACCGTTCATATAAAAATAAATCAATTTTCTCTGAGATATGTGAAAACTTCGCAAAGACGTACTTTTCCTAAACTACATACAGCGAAATTGGGTTAATTTTCACGTAACTCAACAAAAATCACAATAATAAAACTGTAGCTACTTATAAAATAAATTTACTTCTTCAATTAGGTTTATTATTTTAAAAACAGCATGTTTTCTACAACATAATTACAACGATAAGCAGCCCAGACCGTTAGTCATATTTCTAGGTTAGTACCAAGACCTAAGTACTTACTGCAGTTTAGTTTCTTCGATCGATATTAAATAAAAGGTTTTAAGCAAATTTGTCATTTTTTTAGTGCCTTGTAGAGCGTAGAGCCATAATTAACGTACATTTATTACATTCACAAATGACAGACAGACAGAGGACAGGTACGACCCAATGGATGATGCGTTGTAGAGCAGATGTGCTGAATTCGTATTCAGCACATCTGTTCTACAACGCGTATCGTATGACAAATAATCTGCCAATAATGAGCTACGCCGGTCCTTATACCGTCTTGGAGTCTATTTTCTTAAAGGTATCTGTACCTGGAAAGACAGACTTCATAAAAAAACCATCGGATGGTTCGACAACTTATACGATATCATCAATCTATAATTGACCAGCTTGGTTAAGCATGCTCCAATTTCCCCTAAATGCGGGGAAAAATTGAGTTATTTTTTTACTGCTAAATAACCTTGCAAAACTTTTTCGTTATGCAAATTCTTTCACAATTAAACATAAAATTCAAAGAATAATCCGGTATGCACTTGGAAATGTGTGAATAGGCAATTTGGAAGCTATAAAAACATTCACAACGGCCACTAAATACGCAAAGAAAAAATATAGACGTGCGACTTAGCTATGCTAGCTATATGCTTCTTTGACCGATTGACTCGAGATGTGCGTTACTTCAGCAATACTAGTTTGTATTTTGCTACTCCGTCTAAATTTAGCGAAGGAATTTTATTGCAAAAGGTGAAAACGGTATTTAGTTCAGAGCTCAAATAACAATTAACAGTACGTATAAACTTACGATTGAGAGATTTAGATATATTTAAAATAATATCTAAGTATCTTTAGAGTAATGAAGAAATATAAAATAATAGTTAAGACAATTATAACACACAATTTGATTTATTTGAACTAGTTTCCCGTTGTAGTGATCGAAATTCGACAGTATATAAGTCCAAATTAAATAAAATTATAAAAGAAGCCCTGAAAGTTGTACTTTATAAAAATAGCCAGTTTTTTGAAACAGACATCACACATACTAAAATATTTATGTAACACTCAGTATAACTATAACTATCTTTTTGCACTGCAACACTGCTCGCAGTATTCGTAAAAAGAGATCGCAAGTTTATGTTTTACATATTAATATATATAATCCCATTATACCTAATATACATATCGACATCTTAAAAAGTTCTGTTAACTAAATAATCTGAATTTTAAAATATTAAGCTTTATGGAAGTCAAGAGTTTGGTTTAAATTTAGGCTACTTATTATGCCCAAATCTGGATTTACAAGTATTTGTACTAATTATTTATTAATATTCTGTTGTAGGTGTGTGAGACTAAGAGTATATTTGTAGGTTGTATCTTGTTTATTTGTTAAGGCTACTGCTGGCACAACGCGCACGAGGGCGGTGGCCGCGCCACCCCGCCACGCCGCTCGCCCATTTCGAACCGTCACTCGATTCCGCTCTCAAAACATAACCGGACGACTACACTTCTTTTGTTAATTAAAACATTGTATTAAAACAAATAACCCTCACCACCCTTGAAGCCACTATAAACCTCAGAAAACATTTGTGTATCTACCGCGATACTAACAAAAACCAACCCTTCATACCCGCGTCACCCGCATTTAAATTAAATCGAATAGTTAAATTAACTGCCATAAAATTAACGCGAGTGCTTAAAACAAAAGAGGAGACGAGTTCGTTTTCTTTCAGTTTAATGGCAACAGAAGAACCGATGTCCGCAGCCGCAGTGGTATGATTTGTTTCACTTACATTACAAAAAATTCTGTAGCTGTAAGAACTACATACTTTAAAATTCAAATTTTTCGAGTTGCATTACGCATAACTAAAGAAAATGACACTTCGTTTTAATTGCGTATGTATGTATTTTACCATCGGGTTAAATATCATATTGGCTCTACATGTTATTAAAATTCATAGATAAAGTTATTCAATGATGTATTAGCTTCATTGTTTTATTAATTAATTGGAAAGCAAGCTCAATATACACACACATTGCAATGCGCGCGTTATAGTCTAACGTAGAGTTCATCGTGCCGATATTTGCTTTGTTTTTTATTAAGCATCTATATATACGTATGCTCCTATATATAGATGCTTTCGATTCACAAGTTAACCATGCTAATAACGTTTGCATACTAGATAGTGCTTTGTCGGCCAAAAACACATTAGAGAGTCAATATCGAAAAGTTTTACTGCATTAGTACGAAATCAAATAGCAGGCAATAGGTACTACTTAATAGTAAAGCAATCAAATTGTAGCCTTTATTAGAAAAACAAAGCTTGATTTGTTTCACGTAATACCTGACCGATTGTAATCAGGGTTTCCTGGAGAGACCAGTAAGATACTTCCTAAAGTAATAAATAATATTGTCAATTTGATTATCTTCAATAGCCGTAACGTAAAATGAATAGCTATTTTGTAGCAAATAACACGAATATTATACACTAATAAAGTTCCTTAAAAACATAAACTACATTTATGTAAAAACATAATCTATTCTTTTTAATATTTGAATAACAATTTGAATTTGAATATTTGAATAAACAAGGAAAATTAACAAAAAAGAAATGAACACGTATGATAATGTGACTATATGAATAAGAATTTAGTATCTAAAAAGAAAAGTAAGTAAGTGTATATAAAATAAACTTATCATGTACAACAACTTAAGTATCTAACTAACCAATGTTACTCATGCTTAATCAAAGTTGCAAAAAACGTCATTGAGTAATGTCACGTTAAGTCGAACTATCATTAAATAGTAATAAAATTGAAGTGTTTATTTCCTTAGAAAGCTGATTCACCTAATCTACGTGTGCAAATATATATACACATAGGTATATCATTATGTATCGAAAGCTAATAACTGGTCGTGACTAAGGTTAGTTAGTTACGCCGCAAACTCGTTACTGCTTATCGGGAATATCTCGCCTATTACTAGACTACACGCTTGGTTTGGATAAATAAGTATACTTGATAATTAAATTAAGAATTAATAAATTATTTATTTTAACATCGTTACAATTCATCGGTCACGATCTTTAGTACTCGTAGAACCTTTAAAACAATAATCCATGAATGTACGGTAAATGGATCAGAATTCAATATGAACTAAGCATTTTATAATAATTAAAATTGATCATGTAAAATTGAAGTCAAATATAACATTACGTATAATAATTATACCTAATAACAATGGATACGGAATTTCCATCTAATACGTATATAACATAGTACGGCTAGTTTTATGAATGAAAGTTTTCCAGTATCTAGCGTAGTATGTCTATCAGTTGATTGAAGTGTAGGCGAGGTACGGCGCGCGGCGTCCAGTCGCCCGTCGAGGAGTAACGAGTGATGTCGCGCCGCGTGCAAAACAGACCGCGCCTACAACCCCGCGTGCGTCCCCAGGTGGCAGCGGAGCCCGCTCCGGCAGCCGAGCCCCCACCAGCAGACCCAGACCCCCAGCCCCCATCCGATGAGGAACGGGAACCAGACTGGCGGCCTTCCCGCCCTGCTTCACCGCCGCAGCGGCCGGACGATATCTCCGAAGGATCTGAAATAACAACACGACCCACAAGGCCAGAGCCGGCGAGCCGGTACGCGAACCTCAATTACTGGAAGGCGAGACGGGTCACATTTTACCGCAATGGCGACCCGTTCCATCCAGGCGTGGAGTTCCGGTTCAAACCGGGCAGAGATCTGGTTTCCATGGATGCGCTCCTGGACAGACTCTCAGAGAGGCTTGAATTGCCGAGAGGTGCAAGATTCATCTTCGGGATGGATGGTGATCGGAAGTATAGACTCGAGGAGTTAGAAGATGGAGCTTCTTATGTCGTATCATCATATAAGACCTTTAAGGTACGTAAACATTTATTATATAAAATGTACACGTTAATGGTTTTTGTAGCAATGCAAACCACATTTCCTGTTTCCACATTTACATACATAGTCGTTTGTGCCAGCAAAGTGACGTTGATATACGTAAAATTACGGTTGTGTTACAGTAAATCATATTTCTATGAGTTTAAACAATTAGTACTAATTAAACATTTGCGTGACTTGTGAAATCATTATGTACAAATCTTAATGTATTCATATATTCAAACTTTCAGCTAATGATTTGTCCTTGCTCTAATCTGTTTGGTTATTATTATATCCATGGAGTAGAGTAATTAAGGCTGTAGTAATAACTTAATGATTAGACGAGATGAGATTTATTAAATAATTATATCCATAATAAATATTAATTATAACAAAACCATAATTATTAAGTGATATTACCTATAAGCATCTGATTTAATTGGTAATTATTTAATATATAAAATTAACTCTAACTAAGGCGGATATAACAGACTACAGCTTAAACCGGTAGATCTCATCATAAAAAACGACCTACGTTGAAATACAGCATTAGTAGGACCTAAGTAAAACCGTGTATTTTAATATGAAATTCGAAGTCAAAATATTATTTCTACAACGGTTATTTTCTAATTGATTATGAAAATCTGAACATTTAGCCATAGAATTAACCAAATAGTTTATTTTGAATATGGCGACTAGTTAAGACGAGGCCGCGTCCTTGGGTCAGATGTGGGTCGCAGGATAAGACCCACGCACCGTCTCTACCATTTGCATATTGATTACATAACACCAAATTTTCCACACGCCTCCTTTTTGACAAACCAATTGCTAAATAATTATTTCTAAATTAATCTAAATTTTTGGGTTTAAAAGGAAACTGTGAAAATAACAATATAGCGTTTAATTCTCAAATCTGAATTGGTTTCTTAGAAGTTTTCGTGTGTTTAATACGTTACTAAATAGCTCTATTAAAAAATGGACGGCTATAAAATTACTACTTTCAAACGAATGCAAAATGTGAAAGTAATTTTGTATAATCTTTGGATTTTGCAACCCTTGGTACTTTTTATTAAATAAATATTTAAGTTATTAGAGGCGTGTACATTAATAATTTTGTTTTTTTGATGACAAGCTTCATTAAAGCGTAATGAAGTACATTAATGAAGTGTTCCGAGTTATTTATTAAAATTTTAAACGTATTTTTTCTTAAACCCGTGTACACAAACATATGCAATTTATGGATTAAGACATTTTTAACCTGTATTTTACAATGTACTTTAAATAATTTATGATAACAGTGACACTGTTACGAGACAACGGGCTTTTTGGACATTTCAAACAATAAGTAAAATCCAATCCAAGAACTATTAATAAAAATATTATTACGCTCTATATTAGAAATAAGTATACACATTTTAAGAAAAAATTGGAAAAAAATATTCGCTAGAAAGCCAATAAAACCGTCTCGAACTAACCAACTGAGTAGTCAAAGTTTATTATACATTTTACAACCTTGCACACGGTTCTTATAAAGGATTAAAACTTCTTACCATTTTAATATAGTTATAGGGTTAAAAGTTCATAACTAAGCTGCAGCGGTCGGGGGCATTGCACCACCTTGCACTTAGCATGCATCAAGGCAAGCCATTGCTACGCGCTAAACTACATTAACTCTGCATTTTAAGCTCAGATAAGTGTAAAAAATGCCCGTGAATGTAAAACCTGTTAGTTGCCTAGAAACTTGTTTTAATTACATGAACATTAATTACATCTAAGCTTTTACAAGGGAAGATTAACTTTTACTTTGTTAGGAAAAATGTTTCCATTTTGAAAGTTACTCATGTAATAATTGCACTTTATTTGTTTTGAGTCGAAGTCATTGTGGCTTCTTAAGCTCATGTTTGTATCATAGACACTATTTTTACGCTGCGTTGTAGAAATAGTATATAATTGAATAAACAACATCAACAGTTAGATCTTATAATTTTGTACATATGTCCAAATAATTGATGTTAAATAAAATTATTTATTAGAATATCTCTAGGAATAGCCAACTTTGGTAGTTTTAATGTAGACAGTCATTTACACTGAACATATGAAAATTTTCTACTTAATAAATGTGCGCGAAAATTGAAACGCGCATGTACTTTCGATATTTACATTTAAATGACTCATAAGCGGGTTTTATAAATAAACATATAAATGAAAGAATAAGCAAACAAACTATAGGGCCATTGTGAGCTGATGTATGTTTAAAGGGTTTTTACCTAGAAAAGTTCCTCATGCGAACCTTACAAGCTGGACGGAGCGATATTTCCCATCGAGATGACTATCGCATTCCGCATAAAGAACTCAGTTTTTGCTCCTGACTCAGACTTTATTGACCGCTACTTAATCTTTTCTATGCCCTATACCTAAGTAAATAAAAACAATATCTACGCTCACATTCCTCCATTATGTATCGTATGCAACATCATATTATGTCTATAAGGTTCACTAAGATGTCCCCCTTTGTTGGGAGTTGAACCAGGAGCCCGATGTATGGTAGAGTAACTATCATAAACTGTATCGATATTTACATATAAAATAGCATGTGAGTCATATGGCCACTACCGCCCATGGATATACGTAATCAATCCCACATGAGATTTAAATCTCATTACTATAGGCTAGCAAGATGCGTTGCTTCCTCTGAGGACTAACCGCCAAACCTATGTCTGCTTATTAATGCTGTGTTAAGTGCTGCTGTATTCGGATTTAAACGGTGAGCACATATTTATCCAAAACTTTACAACTTATTCTTCAGAACTTCCAATTCCAATTCAAAATTCTTATCTAACCTGGAATGGCAACGTATCATCAGATGGACTGCTTGTTCATTTGCTATTTAAATATAAAAAAGTCTTGACCTCTCTCAATGGTGATGCTGATCGCCATAAGGTGTTTTTATTATAGATAAAATGTTGTAATTATAATGTTATAACATAGTCCGGTCCTTTAATGAGCTTGCAGCGATTTCGTCACAATGCGCAAAAGGTTCAATGCGACAGCGTAACATGATTGTTGCAAACTATCTAAGTATGAACTCTACATTGCATGCCCACTTACATCTTACTTACCTTACCTTGTTATAAATTTGTTACTGACTCTTCGATTTGTTGACAACATTCAAATAACTGCGCATGTGATAATGCCCTAAAACACGTAGTGGAATGAGTTTCAACGAATCTAAAACAGATAGCGCCACTAGTAGAGTTAATTTTTTTAAAAGCCGACGATTTCTATACTTTGAATTAGCTCATATTAGATGTATTTTTAGTCATTTTGATATTATATACTATGTATTATAATAAAGGTTTTATTAACAAGATATAAATAGTATTCTAGCTTTTGAAATCTACATAAAATATGTACATTGTGAATGTCGTAGCATTTCGTAGTCTTTCGTAGCACTTTCATAAGTGAATAAATATTAAACGCTTAACGGTGTCTACTCTCATAGCCCCACACTAGAATTTAATCCTGGTCGTAGATGCCATGGACACGAATAAAGACGGATAACCAAACACCCAGATCCAGAATAGAAATCTAAATTCATCATTCAGATTTCTGTCTGGCCGGGGATCGAACCCGGAACCTCCTGCGTGTCAGACCGGTATGGTAAGCCCTCCGACACGCGAGTCGTCAAAATAAATTACGTTAGATAACAAATATTTGTATGGTCAGTTTTTGGTTAGAAATGACGTAAGGTAAACTAAATTTTATATTTTTAAATATTTTACTGAAATAATAAAAATATCGTACTTGTCATTTTTAGTTAAAATATATAATTCTTAATTAGATTTTATATAACTTGTTCTCTTGAAAGTTATACCTCATTGAAATATTCAGTAAGTGAAAAAAATCTTGCATATTGCTTAAAATTGATACAAAAGTAATCTCTTTAATACAATTTTTATTGCACTTAATTCTGAGTATCAATATTAATAGTATTTTAATCTTTAATCTAGATAGGTAATATAGGATTTACTAATATCCATATAGCTCATAGAAAAATACGGCGTCTTAACGATCTAGGCGTGGTTTCGTAGAGTCACGTTGGAAATTACATTTAGGTGTAATTTAAGTACACAACCTATAATATACGCCATGGAAAGTATTATAATGTAATGATTGCTTATAATTTATAATATTATAATGCGCTGCGGTAACATTATAGGGACACGCCTACATAAAGTGGAGTTTACACATATAAATTGACTTGCTTTAACTTAACAGTCTTAGTTTGTTTAGTACATATTTTGCATGAATAGTAGAACAGAAGAATTAAGTAACACTTTTTAATGCAGTTTAATTAATAAAAATATATAAAAGGGCATCAACCACAGCGTGGTAAGAGCACCAAGATTTTAATTCTAAGCCTTTTTTGGATAAAAGTACATTCTGAAATTAAAATTAATGAATTTAGAGTTATGCAATTATTCATCCCAAGCAGAAATATATAAAAAAAATCAAATGAATTGACTTTAACTATTTTCCTACGACTACTCACTTGAATTGGTTAGTACATTTACAATGAAAGAAGCGACTTGAAACTGTACTTCGATCTTTATGGGCAAACTTCTTACACTTGAAGACCCGCGTGGCGGAGCGGTCACCATACCGATCAGACATGCGACGGTTTTCGGGTTCGATCCCCGGCCGGCAGACATCGGAATGGTGAGTTTAGATTCTATTCTGGGTCTGGGTGTTTGTCAATTGTACCCACAATACAAGAGAAAGTCTTAGTGTGGGGCTATGAGTATAGAAAGAGTTTTATTTAACTGTAAATACTGTCTCATTTGTCCAATTTAATCTTAATTTAGAAGATATAACTACGCTATATATCAGTGACCTAGCTAATAATAAAATAATAGATGTGTATTCGTATTTCTGTAGGTACAGGGTGGCAACATAACACTGACTTGAGCTTACTCTCAACTTAACTCTATTTCAACTTCCCTTAACTTTTAGCGTATAAAACGAATATTATCATAATTATCTATACTTATTTTCAGGTGTAAAAATTCACAAATTGCACTTTTGTTCCGTGAAACGTCATTCGCGATCCCAACCAATTTGCATTCAAACTAGTGTCGATAAACAAAAGGCAGTCTTGGAAATCTAGGTCAAGTTTTCTATAAAATCCATATATACAAAAATAATTAGATTATCTGTCTATCGTCTTTATTTAAATGTCGTTTTCTGCTATCTTATTTTAACAAAATACCGAAAGATTACTATCGCTTTTTTTATTTGTCTTTCTTTGACTTAATCTCGGAAACCATTAAGATTATACATTTTGTTTTAAAATGTCTAGAAATGAAATACATATATATTAAGCGACACAAAATAATTATTAATACGAGTATCATATTGCAACGAATCATGTAGAGATGTAAAGTAGTTATTGTATTGTAATTATTCACACTACACGGATAAACCTATATAAGAATCACACATTTTACATACAGCGTGTTAAGACCATAAGTTTAGATATTAAACTGTCGTTAAAATAATTAACTAATCGTTGGATGATACAGTAAAAGGGTTCCTTATCCTACGAAGCTCCTTATCCTACCAAGTGATAGTATGTGCCAGACAGGTCCTTTGGGTAGGTGCTGATAACACTAGGTATCTCTTAATTATTTAATTAAAAAAAAAACACGCCTTCTACATTCATAGCCCCACACTAGGATTTTCTCCTGTGTCGTGGGTGCCATGGACACACAAACACGAATACACAAACACCCAGACCCAGAATAGAAATATAAACTCATCATTCATATTTCTGTCTGGCCGGGAATGGAACCCGGGACCCATTGCGCGTCAGACCGGTATGGTTACCGCTCGACCACGCGGGTCGTCGATTAAAATAAATGTCGTGTAAATAAACCGTCTATGGGCAGTTATTAAAAAAGAAAACTCATAAGATTACCAATTTCTATTGCACGAAACGCCTTTAAAATAATTATATAAGAGTTATCGAGACTAACATAATCACTAGGGTAAGTTGCCGCAAACTTGAATTGTCATTCATAGTTACAAAATGTTGCCAAACGGAAACGGGTAACTGGATCAAGGTCAGCGTGTTGTGGGCAAGCAGCCTTAGCCCCATATTCCTAATTTCTCTTGAATGCGTAATCCCGAATTGGCTGACAGATCGCGTGCTGGTCTATCGTGACCACGTTGGCTTAAGCTGTAATAATTGTCATAAAGGCGTATTAATTGCGCCCTGTACGTCTTAGCGATTTGTATCGGCTAGCAATAAAGTGCTTGGTTACGTGGTTGCGTGGAGTAGCCGAGATTGACCTTGAGTCGAGCCCTGCCCCGTCCAGTGTATTCAAATTCGAATAGTCGGTCACATCCAACCGTGGTACGCGGATTTCTCCAAATTTTTACATATGCCTTCCCTTGTTGGCATAAGGGTGCTTTTACTGTGCAAATTCGCGGTGGTTAGGCTCTTCTCTGATACGAAGAGTATTGTTTTGCTGGTGCGGACTTATCAGCTGTTGTAGGTCTAGTACCCCATATGACGGCTACGAAATACGACGTCCATTTCTTTCGATTGGCTGTAGCAATCAGAATTTGTTGTGATCAGTACATTTATTTCCGATTCTAAAGTGATAAAAAAGTGATGGTGTTTTGAGTGTTCAAATTACTAAGTGAAGTTAATTTTTTGTATAATCTCGGTTTACTGCTTGTGCCAGATCATAGTTATAAGCTGATAATAATAAAAAGAGCTTATTTTGGATTGAAACCATACCTAATCTATTTGAAAAAATCCAGTTCATTCAATGAAAAGTTTGTCAGTGAAAACAAAATAAACACAAAATATTTAAAATTTAAATAGATACCTTCTTAAAATATAGTAGTTGTTCAATATGTATATGATTAGTACAAAAGTATATCGGACATAATATACTCGTTGAAATAAATGGAATGAACGCTAAAGTACGTAGCGCTACGTTGTAGCTGTAAGGAGTATTTTATATCAAATATCAAATAAAATTGTTATTTTTCAAGTAAAAAACTAAAAATCAACGTTTAATAAAACACTTAAAATAAGTCAGGTTACGTGACCAAGTCCCGTATCACATCGTTGTCGCGTGTCAAAGATTTGATCAGCGTCGTTGACATGTAAAGTAAAGAAAAGTAACGCTCTGTAAGACGTTTACGAGTAATTTGCACATATTATTTTTTACGCGTATGAAACATATATTGAAAAAAATATATATATTAAGTATACGTTCGCACACGTGATTGCGTGTTTTCAAGTTGATGGTTTCGCTGTAAATAATGCTTTAAAAAGTGAAATATACATACTTGTGCGACACGTAACGACACATTCAATAGTTAACATTGTTCAAAACTGTAGCATTTGCTACTCAACTTAAGAAAATACATAAGTCATGATTTGGAAGACGCAGTTTTGAATGTAACGTAATGGGTTGTCGAAAGGCGTTCCCATTAAATAACCTTCTACATTGCACTAAAGTACTCATAAACTAAGTGGAGATTTGCATTTTGGTAATAAATCATCATAGCATGAAACAATAGTGCAAGGCCACATTCACGTAGCGGGCGAATCCCATAATTTTTAGCATTCAAAACATAACGTATCTCGCTTACAGAAAGTTTATGCTAATGTGTCTGTCGACCGTCACCCCTCCTTTTATATGGTAATTAGTTATCACAACTTATGCAGAATAAACACGACACAAACTGTCCACTAGACATAGGTACTTGAACTTGACTGGAGGTGTTGAACGCGAGTGACATTTTAGAGCAGAAAAAACTCACTTAGTAACACGTTGACTTGCGATCAGTCTTTGTCATCTAAACTGTTACCTTGCGTAGTTAGTTCAAGCTCTTGCACTCCGAAGTAAATACCTAGCCATAAAGTAAATAGAGAAGGTTAACAGGTTTTCTTTTAGATAAGAATTCTATTAACTTTAAAGAAACAAAAACATGAGATAAAACAAAACTTCAATTAAAGATTTATCAATCCATCAAACGTTGGTGTCCGTAAAAGTTGACGTGTAAAAAGTATCGAAACATAAATTGCCAGCTCTCAGCTCTCGTAGAGCTAGATTTAAGTTTCCAAAGTAGTGCAAAAAAGAAACGAAGGTGTGGCGCCCAGTTCGGAGCCGTTGGCTCTCGCCGGCTGGCAGCTCCATGCTGGACAGCGACGAGGAGCCCTTCGCCATCATATCACTGCCGGTCTACGTCCCCGAACCACCAGTGAGTAAATTGTCCCAATGTTGGTATTGTCTTTCGAGTAACTTTTAAGTAGGTACGTAAATAACAGGCACTTTTTTCTCAAATAAATTATTTACCAAATTAACAATCAGAACATTTACTAAATGGTGGTCATTTTTGATACAGAATCCTTATCGGAATTGAAAAGGAGACATTCGAAATGACATAAATATATGTTACTATAGGAGATGTATATAAACTAAGTAACAAAGCTTAAATTCATAAATAATTAGCCCAAGTAACGAATGTAACATAATCCAACTATTATTGTAGACTGTTTTATTATATTAAGTAACCAATATAATAATATTTATGTGTGGTTTGAGTATTGTATTGCTATAACAAACTAGTTTTATTAGGCATGGATATGGTTTTCACAAAAAGTGAAGCTGGTATGTACATCACGATATTTCGTTATATAAACGAACCAGTTCGTGTTTTATAAAAACAAAATTCCATAGAATAACTTAACGGTTTGTCACAACAAAGTAATAAGAAATGAAAGTATATTTACAGTGAAATTATCACAAGAAGCAGAAACAAAGACATTGAGTAATTACCAAAAGCGTTAATATATTGCGTGTGGTTCGAATTACATAATGTAATGTTTTCTCATAAATATTCAGTTAATATGCGTGCGCCGGGGTCTTATTGAAAATGTGATATGTTGCTAGAGATAGGGTGGTACAGTCGGTAGTAAGTAAATGTACGGTATTGTCATGTGTAATTAATTCACTTGAACACTACATACGTGAAAACAAAATAACGCTCAGTTTACAGTTATCGACATTACTTTGCAGTATTCAAAACTTTAACCGTGTAAATTTCTTTAAATCTTCAAAGATTGCTAAACAATATTTAATACTTAAATTAGGATTAATTCAATTAATTAACTATTAAGTTATTATAAATTTCATTGATTAACATCAATAAAAATTTACAGTTGACATCGAAATGGTTTTTTGATAACGATTATCGATTTTATTGTACATTTTAATATTGCTCCAGAACCTTCAAATATTATTATATTTTCCATTTTTTACGACTGTCTCTACATCTTTATTAAATTAATGAATTTATCATGATTTTTTCCCCTATCTGGTACGTATCTCTATTTTATACCAAAGGAAAAGAACCTATACTGTTATTATTTTTCTCATAAAACGATTTCAGCAGCCTAAAGTCTCATGATCACACTTTACAACATAATACATAAGGAGGATTAATTTTTAAATATTTTATTATTTAAAGTATCCAATAATATTAAATATATATCACAAATATATCATTTTTTGATCTCTTAGTAACCCAGTGTGGATTCAGACATCTGTTAAAAATATCTATTAAATTTATTAAAAAAAGACACTGGAATTACGTTCAAGTTGTATTGGTCTTACAAAACGCCGCAGTCCACTGGCTATGCAGCAATTTGTGACGTGACCTCGCCCGCGACATATATTCCCTCCTCGCTTACACGTGCGGCCTCAGCTCGCAAACAGTACAACTAAGAAGCACCTTAGAGGTATAGTCCGAAACGTACAGCATAAGCACCAGAAGGCCGCAGTGATTGTATTATTCTAATTGCACGCACAGAACGATAAGCCGTCCTTCAGTCAGCTATCGGCCAAGGACTCCAGAATAATTTGGTAGTAAATGCGGCGAATTATCGTACCACTGCCAGTGGTCATTCAAACGTCAAACCCTTCAGTCGGAAGTCAAAATACCGCGCCTAAGGATTCGTTACTACGCCAAAAGCGCGGAAGATTTAAGAATCAGTATAATGGTGAGTTAACATACTAAAATAATGTTCATACATCTTTGGAAGAAATAAGAGCTGATTTTAAACCTAGTCAAAAATATATAACGCTTCCATGCTCATTTATAATATCTAAACACGTGACATGTTCTTTACTAAAAGCTCGTAAGGCCAAAAGTTTTCAAAAACATGCTAATTACTTAAAATGATTTACATAAGCATATCGGAAAACAAACCTAAAGTAAACAACTTGAAGAAACACTTCTTTGCATTTAAAAGTATAATTATTTACTACAGCCGCCATTATTACACCCACTACTTCAAATCGCGACGGTAACATGCCACAGTTGGAATCAGGTCGTCATAAGTAGGTTAAAACCGTAAATTCATATGAAATCACGAAAAAATCCGCTTATTTGTATCGAGTGGAACCGAGCAAAATTCCCTTGTTAGCCATAAAATTCTTAAATAAACGCCGGTAAATGGAATTCTTGAATAAACCAGCACAAATGAACGACTGCCGTGCTCGATAACACGTTCGGTGACGTTACTGAAATGATTCACATTGTATACTTTGTGTTGGTACAATTTCTAATGATTTAACTGCGAAAACACCATTGCCATACTCATTCTTTCGACACAATCGACCAGTAAAAAGGAATCAGACAAACCTAGGGCTACGAAACAGTGGGTTGGAACAGTACGGGTTGTTATTGAGCGAATTTCAGCAGACTTCGCTACAATTTGCAGCGAAATTGCATGCCCTTATGACATTGGACAATATTATATTTGTTTTTTTACGCTCATTGCGGACACTTGCAACAGTAAATAAAATAGCTTTAAGCGAATATTTCCTGGCCCTTAGACAAAGCTCACTACGACATAATTTATTAAAAATGGCGATGTATCCGTGGTAAGGATCCGATAGGAGTCTTGGTCTTTATTTGTATTTATGGACAAAATTTTCAACCTGAAATAAACAGACCCTTTACTTACTCTTAGTAATAAAATGCCTCCTATGGTTTTATGATACGGCCTATAGTATAACTAATTATTGTAATAAACTGTACTGTGAATGAATACTTTATGAATAACAATGAGTTGTGGTGTAGACCAAAAAAAACGTAACACTAGACAATACCATATAAATAAAATTGTAAGTACCAGTTATAAATTATTTTTACTTTTAATTAATAACAATTAAATATCTCGCAAAAAGAATAATTCAAATATCGCATAAAGACTCAAAACAAAGTATTGTAAACGTTTAGGTTCAAAACTTCTTGGTTACAAATTGTGTGAGTAATCTTGAAATACGTTATTGATATCTTTGTCCAAAATCAGACAATAGTTATTCAAAGTCCACGTGTTGTCCATTCGTGTGCAAGTTCCGGCTATTCGTTTGCACGCCCATCAAACCGGTGAAATCGTGTCAGGGGCGCCAGACTTGCCAATTTGAAGCGACTGCGCCCAAACTATCTAACAATTTTAATTATACAAAAGGGTTTTGAAATGTACTAGTATATTCATAACTTTATGCATTTTTAATTTATAGCATCAAGAAACCAGTAAAATTGATCCAAGATGCAGAAAATCTTTATATTATTATATTGAAATTCTAATAAATAAAATCTATTTTAATCAAATACTCGTATTAGCGTTTTAAATACGCCTAATCTCATTAGTGTACATATATGTACTGAATCCTTCAAGACGCACTTCTCTGAGGTTACTGTCTGAGGTATAAGACCATCTTTTGACCATATAATTGGGTATTTGCATGAAAATGATTTTTCAAATAAAGTTCAGTTAATAAATTCTTTGATACACATAAAATACCT
>DWNE01000635.1:0-27007 GCA_018249875.1 Cecropterus toxeus | reverse complement strand
TCATTTTAATATGTTACGGGTACTCACGATATGCGATTTTGAATTTCTTGTTGCCGATATTTCGACCCAGTTACATGGATCGTGGTCACGGCGAAACTGTTCGCCGTAACATATTAAAATGAATCAATTCCACGATAATATCAGCTTAAAATCATACACTTAGAAGGGTCGTTTCTTTCATTTTGAAGTCAAGGCTACCGCATGCTACTGATCCAATATTTTACTATGAATATTTTTAGGCACGATGAGTATAACATCTTAGGCTCGAATTTGAATGCGATATTTTCGTTAGGTATTCTTTTATATATTTAAGTAAAGAGGTATTCGTAAGATATTTTTCTTGCTATACATCGGTTTTTTAGTGTGTTTTTAGCTGATACATACGGTTAATCTGAACCTTACCGTACCGTTTATTTTAGATGACCCGAATCATCTAAAATAAACGGTACGGTAACGGTTTATCAGGTGGTGGAAACAGTAACATTTATTTTCTAGTGCGAAGTAATTTTTGCGTTTCGGTGGAAGTGTCTCACTTTCATATGTGACCACCTTTGTTTCCGAAATTGTTACTTTCGGTGGCTACATCTGTTATTCACTTCACATTTAATCTTTGTCCGATATGAAGTTACTTACAGATGTCCATAGGCGGGAGTAACCAAACCAACCAATCAGGTGAGCTGCATGCTCGTTTGCTACTTCAATCTTAAAAATAAACGCGTTATCAGATTAAATGTGGTCAACAGCGGCTTGAGAAACTAGTCTCCAAATCGTCTTAGAAGAGCTGTCTCCATTGAGGAAACTTGCCCCATTTCAGGATCCAGGGCGTGACTCATTAACGAATCGCGACTAATAAATGTTTTATGAACAAAGAGCTTCCCCTTTGGCGGTTAGGTGAAACAATACGCCGCGGGACCCTGCGTTGAATTACAAATACGGCGACGACGTGAATTCGAATGGGGCCGACTATTTGTACCTCAGTCTCGCACGGGATATAGTTTCTTTGTTATATTGTTATGTCTTAATGTAGGTACGACAAGTTGCGAACGTTTTGCGCCGCTGAACTGTGTCTGAACGTACGCGAACGTGAACTGAAAACGTTGTGAGGAAATACACATATTTTATTCATACGTAGAACGTATTCTTATAAAGGCGCTGTATAATGTTTCGTTTATGAAATTGTAAAAAATAAAATCGAAGGCACATTCAATGTTTATCGTATAAGAAAACATAATTTTTAGCAGCTTAAGACGTATGATTCAGGGGTATGGTGCTTAATTGATACTTTAAACGGAATTAAAAAATAATAAAAGTTTTCTTACACTATAATCAAAACACTAAAGCACTACACTATAATTTCATAGGCAAGACCATACAGTATACCGTGACGCTTACATTCAGAAAAAATAATTTATGTTCATTTGGATTGACTGTAAATCGGATCTTACTGTTATGTTGATCGTTGTGTTCCGCAGATCATTAACAACTAATGATATTTACAGAGCTGTTAAGAGTTCTTATGTTCTTTGTAGCATAGCGAGGACCTCTTTTATTAGAAGCATGCAAGTTTGGAAGTGATTATTTTACTACAACGATTTCATCCAAAATCCGATAGTGCTTTATATTACATGCTATTATTTAATGTGGCCCTTTATTTGCGATACGCCGGGGATATAAAGCTGTTTAATTCAAATAAACCAATGAATATCTCGTTATCTGCCTGAACGTTCAAAGCCACTTCATAAATTTCGATTATTATTAACGTAAGTCCAATTGTGAACGGATAATTTTTCATATGAAAAGTATTAATATTAAGGGAAATGGAGGCGATTTTACACGGACGTATAAAAATTCATTCAACACGAGCTTCAACAGATGTCCGGACAGATGTAAAATATTCATAGGGACGGAATTGGAAAAATCCTCCTTTTAGGAACTTGATTAATAAATAACCTTTTCATCTATACAAATAAATAAAATTGGGATATTATGTTTGTTATTTAAACATTGATACAATCTAAGCTCATATGTTTATTTGTACGATGATTAAAATAAAAAAAAAAGTTTACTTCACATTACTAATAAAATATTCTATATTATACAAAAAAAAAAACTAAAGATATATAAGTATATTGTATATATAATAAAATCTATAAACAATTAAGAAAAACAAAGGTGAAGGTTAATATTAAGTAAGAGTATAGACCTTTCTACACTCACAGCCTACAATCATGAGTGCCATCACATACACAAAGACATTGCACAAACACTACGAACTAAAATCTAAATTCATCATTCAGGTTTCTATCTGGCCGGGGATTGAACCCGACACTAACTGTTAGAGTGACCACTCCCCTATAGAGACCTATCCACATAGCATCGGAGTTGTATATTTTTCGATTGTTTTTTGTGTTAACCAGGTTTTAACCCAGAGTTCTTGATGCGAGGTTATCTTAAAAACTGCCATTTTGTAATTTGACGAGGATGATGAGAGGCAATATAAGACCCCGAAATACTTCGTGGTTTTTTGTTTATAATTTGACCAATCCGTTATCTTTACAAGTGGATTGTCTTCACCACGTTGTTTCCTCGTGAATGTGAATCGAATCGGTAAGAAGCTGCTCAATTAAGAAGTATTCCCAGTAGTTTTTACCATCAAAATCGGTGTAGATCGTGACGAATGTTATAATTGTTGTATTGGTTCACGAGGAAAATAATTATGGAAGTTGAATGTTACATTTATGGGCGGTCGAGCGAAACGGTGGGAACATTTCGGTTTAATCTACACTTGATACGAACGGACCTGCCGTGGTTTTTTGACCACAATACCTATTACTGTTTAGTTTTTGCTCATTTCAATATCTATTACAGTTTCAATGTGGCGTGTTGACGTGTTTTAATGTCAGGTTAATGAATTGAACACGTTAACAATTTACGCTTATATTTTGCCACATTCAAATGATTTATTTACGTTAATCATGTTGTATTTTATAATATACATTTACTCGTCACGTAATTTACTTCAGTATTAGGAATACGTTGTTTCAATCTTTTTTCCTAATTACTTTATTTACAGATATTGAATTGCTGTAAATTGAAATTGATGTACAAATAGTGTTATGAAGTTAAGTGAAATATATTTTTCTTCTTATTAAACATTTCATATTGTTCATTTTATACGTATGAATAATAATTAATATATGTATTAATAATTTCATTTTTTGCCAAGGTACATTTTTCAGTTAATCTTCCCTAGCCAACATAGAGAAAGTTAGTAGTTAAATACAACGCTTGTGTAGTGAAGCTATAATTAAGCCTGACTGTTAGACATTTCAACCAATTGTTATAGAGCATAGAAAGGTTAAGAAAAAGCAATTAACGCTGACAAAGTCGTGGGCGAAAGGTTAGCGTTCAATAGATCGAAACGGGATCTTTAGATATATCAATACTGGTAAAGTACCTTAAGTTTAAGTTACGAAATTCTGACGAACTATTTACCAGTAGGCGGTTGATTTGACGAGGCGCGGACGCATCGACGTGGGATCATAAACTTATGACATTTGATATGCACTGAACATATCGTAACAAGATCGGCGGTATCGCCACCACGGTAGGCGGCGTGGGAGAAAATTATCAACGCTTATGGACTCCCAGTTTGACGTTAACTGGACTTTTGGAAGCTTCGGTTACAAACCATTCCTCTTTCGATACTGGCAATGAATATACGATTCACGTAAATCTTTGACGCTATTCTAGCGGCTGTTTGACAGATATTGTCGCCTGTTCTCTTATTTATTACTCATTAGCTTTGATTAACGAATGAAGATTGCTTATGAAACGCATGATCTATGCTTCGTTGATTGTTTAGATAGTGATATGTGGCTGGTGAGTGAAGATGCTCATTCTAGTTTTTTTAAATCTAAAATGAGGTTGAAATACAACGTGAAATAAAAAGTTGAGCGCTGATTGTAGATGTCCGACTTATATTGTACCGTATACGGGTATTTCGAATAAGCGTTAAAGGTGGTAGGATGCTTCATGGTATTTCGATCACATCTGGTTTTGTCTGGTATTCATATTATAAAATATTTTTAAATTTAATAAAAAAATAGCAAATAATTTAACTTCTTTCGTCCTACATTCTTGTATTTGCAAAATGTGAGTAAATAGAATAGAATGACGAACGAGCGAGTGACGCTTTCTGGTTGTGCTGTCATACCATAATAGATGACTTCTACCGAATGTTATAAAGTTTTATTAGTAAGTTATTGTAATTTATTAATATTTATAGTAAAATATTTTTGTAGATTATGTCGCGGTTTTTATCGCAATTAGATAGTTTTAAGCAAGATATTGGTAACACCATGTATATTTTTATTTGATAAATTTACTTTATTATTTTTTACTATCTTTCTTGCATTTTATATAGGACAAGCAAACCACTATGTCACTGCAACTCATAAGGATCTTAAACTAACTCTATCTAAAACCTCAAGGTGATCACAGATGAGTTTCCACTGTTGAGTTTAAGATTCATTTCATTTGTAACACCGCTGACATCAGCATTATTTAAATGAATTTGCTAAATGAGTCGTGAGTTGATCGGCATCCAATAAATCACTACAAATTCACATGCATAAATCATTCTAGCATACGAAGTGCATTTCTTGCATAGCGGGAAACAGAGCAGAACTGCATGGAGATCTATGATCTAATACCGCGAACTATAATTGCTCGGCTATTGACCCGATGGCGGAAGCAGCTGACGACTGATAAGACTTGTCGATCGGCATGCATATGTCATTGGTGCTCAAAGTGTATGAGTTTCTAACGTGGGAGGGTTCCCGTGTTTCTCAAATAAGTTTTATATTTTTTCGGAACCTTCAATGTTTTTTTAAGCAAAAAGTTGTCTAAGTCACAATTTTTTGCATAATGTTTTGTAAATGGAGACGTAACGCCGTAGAACCCAATTTGTTTTTTCATTTTTACGCAGTATTCCTATCATATTATGTTCAAATAATAAAAAGTTATTTAAATTTGCCTTCGTAAAGTACTGTTTTGACATAAAAGTCCAGTTCGGTTCGGTTTTTATGTGTAACAGGAACAATGAGAAAGAATGTTATATTATAAATGTTATGATATTGGCTATAAAACTAGTCCATTGTCAATTTTTTGTTTCACTATAACATCATAGTAATAAAATGTACCCTTTTAATATCACTTCAGACGACGTTATTTATTATCTAAACGGTCATGCTATCAAACTGAATGTTAATGTAATTAAGATTATAATGCTCGTTAGTTAGTAATTTATGCGCCGGTAAGCATTTAATTTAGATTACGGTATCAATCTACCTTTGTAAGATCGCCACAAGCACAAAGATTGAGTACCACTGGTTCATAAGTATGGCCACGCTATCTTTGCTAACTTATCTCATAAGACTAACCCTAGGGCTCTAAATATTCACGTAAAGGTAAATGTTACGCATTAACGCACAAACGCATCTTACAATGCCACGAAATTTCGCTGCAAAATGCAGCCAAATTTGCAAAAATTCGTTCATCATTGACTAGCGAACATTAAGTGGCATTCGCTTAAAGATTGAGAACACTGATGCATAAGGAAGTCGTATCGAAACAAATGCCTATCTACACGGCACATACCCGGCAGCCTACACCCATCTTTACGGTACTCACATTCGCGTTTTTGCCGGCGGTCGATAGGCAGGATGTAGGCCCGCTATGAATTTCAAAGACTCGATACGACTCCGATTCACCGATACAGTTTCCTTTTTGTGCCGTTCGTTGCTCGTGCCTCGAGAACGTGTTTAAGAGAACGCCTCTTAGAATTGCTCTTTCAAAAGTTTGAACCGAATTTCAAGCAACTCTTTGTGATTCATGCAGCATTTCATTCTTTTACCGCTACCAATATCTTTTAAAATATTTACATCACAAAAACCGTTAGATCATTTTTACGAAAGTTCGTACTGAAATCAAATAAAATTTCGCATAATTTGCTCGCACGTTGAAATGCTTTGAATCTTTCAATGAAGACCGGTCTGCAAAGAAATAGATCCTTTAATCATTCGATTTCGTAGCTGACTGATTTCTTTTACTTTTCCAGATTTATCTGAAGCGTAATCGTAAAATGATAGGAATGAAAACAACTTCAGTCTAGATGCAATCGCAATCAGTGTCCGAAGGGAAAATCGAATTAATCAACTCGATATGGCCTTTGAACGTCGCTAAGCACTAGACACATCTGTGATCTACAAAGACTGTGATTGAATTTTTTTATTTTCAGCTAATGTATTGGTTTTCACGCTTATCTATTTATCCAGTTAGTTTCAACACATATAAGTAAAATAATATAATGTTTTAAGATTCCATAACTAAAGGGTAGAACCGTTCATACCCTTTAGGTATAGCATGGTAATGCATAATGGAATGGTATCTCCATAATCCATAAGAATAAATACTGGGAATTTTCCTATCGTATTATACTCAAATCGAGAAAACGGTCGAAGTTCTTCGGTTAATTTTCTGAACCGTAATGACACGTTAAATTTCTGCAAAGATAATATTTTATTTTATGTCTATGACAACAAATACAACAACAAAAGTGGAAAAATGTTGTCACGGAACCCTCTGTGTGCGAGATCGACTCTTACTTTAAATATTTATAAGTTAACTAACGTTATCTCGAAGTGCCAAAATGATGTTTCTATAAGTACCACTACGTGACTATGACATTGGAAGAGATAATTTTACTGCATATCTTGATAAGCTGAAAACCTTAAAATATAGCAATAATATTAAAAAGATCAAAATGTGTAAAGTTACGATTAATAATTTAGGTTTTAGATAACTCCTTATAGTTTTGAAATTACCCGTTATTCTGCTGGCAGTTCGTAAGATCGTACCGTAAATAGCATTACATAAATACGTTACCTTTTTATGATCTGCATCGAGAACCGTAAATTTATTCAGCTCAGCTCTTAACTTTATGTATCGTAAAACTGCAGCGTAGTACTAGGGCGACAAGCTGTATGAAATTGAGGCAATATCTTTATTACAGTAAAACGCGTATTGTTTATCAAATTTCGTCGAACTACACGGCAAGTTTATCGCTCCGACCGAACGTGAGGAGGACAATATTAAGCCGGCACTAACGCTTTATAAAAATCTTAACGCGTTGGCTGCAGCCGGTCGCTTTTCACAAACCAATGGTTAGTTGGAAGTGAAATCCTCCCATTCATTCGTTCATTCATTCATAAAACGCATTACCGTCGCTGCGCGCCCTAACCCCGTCGTCTCGGCTGTAAACGCAAAATACGTTACGCGGAATCCGCCGTCTGTTGCAATAGGGGATGGAAACTGAAACGCGGGATTTTGTTGCAAGTTACGCTTACGGAGTCGCGAGCCAGCTTATCCCTGTATGGGTGTGCACCGGCTTTGTGCAGCCGTCGGGTATCAGGCCTCTGCGTTTTGTATTCGCCTTTAATAAAACCCGGAAAAAGGTATAGACGCGTCAGTTCCGTTCTATCCTAAGATCGGATTTCCATAACTAAAGCAATGCAACGTTATTCTTATTCAAACGCATTTTAATATTCCTTTGTTTTGATTCAAAATTTCAGGTCAAATTATGTCGGTTGAATAAATACAATATTCCTAGACTCTACCTCTACAAATTACGAGATATTATTTTCGAATAGAAAAGGTAATTATATAAACAAAACAAATACGTAACGAAACACGATATGTAGCTACGTGGTGTGATGTAAAGGGTGCGATTTTCAGCGCTACATTAGGGTATGACCTAATTACAAAGCGACTCGGTTCTCTTAATGAATGGATTGCTATTTGTCATTACCGGCGTGACGAACAGAAGGCAAACGTTATTACTGAACCATATTAGATGAGCAATTTAGCACTTTGGAGTTCCCATTAGCTATGCAGCTATGATCTTCAATGCTCTGTGATTTCTAAAACATAGAGTGCGTTATTATACTCACATGTAATTAATTACTGATTAATTATAGTACTACATAATTTACTACGATGAAATTACGTTAATGAAAATTGGGTTTACTAAGTCCATTTTTTCCTTAATTTATGATTATGCATGGGGTTTTATATATACAAGATTGGGAACCCATTCCCATTTTATGTTATTGCCAATTCACCATAAGACGATACAGATTTTATCTAAAAGCACTCCGAAGGGAGCCGCATGAAGACAAAGTATGGGGCCAATTCATTTCAACGAGTAGGTACTTATTTATCGAAAACACGGATTTTTACACCGTAGTAAGAAAGACGCATTTCTCAAGCCATTTTCTTAAAACCCACTCCATTTAATAACCCTAAAGGAGCCGCTAGATATCTCATACGGAATCCGTGGGATTTTCGCCAGGGCTATGTCGGCGGGATGGCGTTCCAATGGCTTC
This sequence comes from Cecropterus toxeus, assembly GCA_018249875.1. Lineage (NCBI taxonomy): Eukaryota > Metazoa > Arthropoda > Insecta > Lepidoptera > Hesperiidae > Cecropterus > Cecropterus toxeus. The sequence goes on along the minus strand of DWNE01000635.1, from coordinate 18,560 downwards.
CGAGTGACGATAGCGCCGATCCGCCGCCTCAACGAGCTATTTCATTATTCAGCCTCACCGACTCCACTCAAGATGCGCCGTCGATAGCATTGACTAATTTTCTTGAATTCCCTAAGACGAGCGCCGCGTCTTCATTTGGGTCGAGACCATTTTGTGGGCTTAACGCGATATCACCGACGTAAGCGCGTCATTTGCAGTTCCGACGAACCACCTCCACTACATCCCCTTATCCTCTTACTTAGTTATGAAAACAATAACTCCCTACCTCATTATATGGGCCACTTTCAAACAAAAACTTTGATTACTAAGCGAACAATCTATAACGATTTTTTTCACGAAACTCTATGGCGAAGTTCGGAAACGTCTACCGCAAACCGTAGACGTGCGGCGTAGACCGGCGGTACCTACTACGAACTTTCTATTGCTGAAAGCCCTTGAGACTGAATGAAGCTATAGGTACTTCATAAAACAAAGTTCAGCTACACACCGGTACGGGGCAAAGACTAGCAAAACTCGAAGGATTTAATGCGATTCCGTGCGAAACATCGCAAAGTAAACGAAAACATTCAGGTCCGATCAGCTTTTAATCGAGTTAGTTGCATACAAGCATGATTTTAATCTGGAGCGTTTTGCGCTGGCCTAAATTCGTAGATTGACTATTCATCCGTTCTGCGTTCAATCGAGACGAGCCTAATCCTAGCGATGAAAGTCAAAGCGAGAGTTGGTGTTCGCTAAAAAGCCCTTTGGCGATTAAGCGAGCTGCGGAGTGGTGAAGTCGCACCATTACGGAGGAGAGGCAAGTTTTGTGTTAGCCTCATGGACGATTCATCGACGGCCCTCGTTAACCCCACGGCTGAATGCCGCCTTAGCACTCCTCATTATTGCGTTTATAAAGGCGCCCATAGAGCCGCCAGATTCACTAAGACTCGCTCCATCGCCATGAAAGAGAAAATGGGATTGTGTACACGTTTTGTTCGCTACAAACTTCTTTTTATATTTTTAAGCGTGGCGTGTTGCCGTAAGTATCTGCTAGGAGATATTATTGTGTTGCACTTTTGTGTTGTAAGCGGAAAGATCACAACGATATGACGGTTTTTAAAAGAAAAATAAAATGAAAGCAGATTGCGGGCTTTATTTGTCTACTTTGAGATTGTCGTATTTTGCTTTAGTACTAAAAACTAGCGTTTCCCACGGCTTTGTTTTTCTGTATATTTTTGATTCAGATTTTATTTGTGTTAACAGTGCTTTTAGCTTACCACATACATCAAGCGAACAGTTTATTCCTTTAATAAAAATACGCAGTCGGCCTTGAATTTAATTACGAATTTCCAAAAATAGGCCGCAGATATATCAAAAATTCAATACCTTCGTTATATGTAACTTTTACTATACGTAAGCAAAGCAAATCTCCACCCTCATACATCATAAACATCCCCAAAGACCTATAAATTAATAAATCTATTCCCAATAATTAGCGGAAAGCGCCCTAATCTGGCTTTCATTGCAAAATCAATAGGGACGGGAACTATTGGCAGGTGTGCTTCTTAATATTAAAATTTGTTGCCCACCGAGGGTGTGGACACTTTATCATCGTTTATTTGGGTTAACTTTCATTCCCTAATTAAAAACGCCCCTAAAGGCCGACTATATAATACGACGCTACAAAATGGTGTAGCGTGACTTCTGAAACAAAGTTTTATAGAGAATGACAACCTACTGCCTTTTATGACTCCCTATTGTTATTATACACAGTTTTCAATACATTGTTGTTTTACTAGACTACAGTTTTTCTAAGTTATAGATTTCAACGTTGGAAGTGCCTAAAAACATACATAATATGGTTTCATTAGTTTTTGACGTTTTCTGAAATCTATATCAGGTAGATCTTATTCTGTTCATAGCTCATTATTTTCAACTTTTATAACATGAAAAGTACAGTATTGCAGCGTAACTATGTAAATATTGTAATGTTAAGCAGAACTTCTTGAGTAACAGAGTAATAATGCAAATAGATTTCTTACGAACTACTTCCACAAAATAAACTTGCTGGAACCACTCCGACAATATACTAAAGTGGCGGTCTGAATTCTCGGTTTCGGTTTGTTTAAAGTCGAATGCAAATTTCTGCAAACTAATTCCATTTACACACCCTTTCTTAGCGGCGGGAAGAAGAATGTCGTCATTTGTTTTCGCGGGAGGCGAATTCTGAATTCGAAATCGGCACGCTACTCGCTCCGCTTGAGTTTTTGCTGGCACCCGAAGTGAACGAGGTACTCAGTCGGCCAAGTTTTCTCATTATGCCCCTCACTACCCGACACCACTCGACTATTACTTAACCGTCAAACCATGAAGCACGTACGCACTTTGACGATCCACTGACTAGCCCAGAAGCCAGTGTGAAAACACTTCACGTTTAAACTAAACCATATTCTATTTCAATACGTTGAGCATAAAAGATTTCGTCTAAAATCCGGGACTATTTTAAAAACGGCAGCGCACGACTTAAGCGACTCATAAAAGAGAGAGGGCTGGATATTTTCTCGGGGAGAGAGAAGCGGTTAGCCGACTTTTACACTGGTTTTATTGTCCCGGCGCCCCTCGTAAACCGTCCTTTGTGTTAGTAATGTCTCAAGTTGTATTAACACCGTGATAACTTTAGTGGGAACCGTTCGGCGCCTCGCTGATTACCCTGCGGTCCACAATTAGACCGATCTAAACGGATAGTTTTGACAATAATTTAAACGGGCCGATGGTGTTGCCTGGTATTAATAGGTAAGGTGGCCTTTGATATTGAATTTGGCGTGGAAACTGTATTTAGTAAATTAGGGATGGGTCTAGTATAAATGTTGTAATAAAAGCAGCTCATTCGGGTCAGGTACTGCGTATTTAGCAGAATCATTTTGTAAAGGCATTTCGGTTGGATAAATAATACAGGTGGGTGTATTGTGTATTAGAATAAAATTTGATAAGAGAACGTAGATAGATGGGACAAATGTCTACAAAATCAAATTACGTTTAAAGTATGGCATCGTTAATATTATAACCAAAATTCTTACAAACGATGTATAAATTAAAGAACCAAAACTTACGCGGAGTCCGTTACACTTATCGAAACGGCGCATTAAAAGTTCCAATGAGAAAATATTTAAATTCTTACTTTGAGAGGCGAAAACAAAACATTGTTCAGAGCACATTCTATTTTATGGAGGGTGAATTAAAACGAGAGCTCGTGCTCATTTCGGCAGAAGGTAGGTTGCGACACGAATTTTCCGTCGAATTTAGCGGTTTCAATCGATGACGTTCGTAATGGAAAAGTTCAATAGGCAACAACAAAGGCCGATACAAGTTAACGAAGCTCACGAAAGCGAAATTCACGATGGCAGCGCGCTCTGGCGGACAGGAAATTAAAAGACAAAAGATTGCCGGCCGGAGCAGTTTAGCTTCGGAAATGGAGGGCGTGCCCCTCTGAGTATGAATAAGAGAATCTATGGAGCGCCCTTGTAATATGTGTTACCTGAAGCCGAATTTGTTTTGTTGTGGAAATCTTTTATGATGAATACTAAGCAAACGTGTCTGCAGAGTTGTCAAGTATTCATTGCCATTTTTTTTCTCACCTACTACTTTATTTGGATTATAACAAATGATCATTCTTGGTTTCAAATATTTTTTTATTATATAGACTCCTGAATGCTGCTTTTGTCAAACAAGTATCAGCTTTCCTGTACCACAAGTATCACAATGAGGAAATATCCATCCAACAGTAATATACTTCATTATTAATCGACTCCAAATGGAGGAAGGTTCTCAATACAACTGTATCTTTTAATGAAAGAAATATTTTTACTGCAGCAACACCGCTTAGATGTTAGTAACCGTAGTAGATGTAGGTAGAATGTGAAGGTGGTAGCAACAGTGTAGTTCGACCGGGGAGGTACCACCGCCACACCTATTTCTATCGTGAAGCAGTTCTAGCGTTACGTTGGAAAGGTGTGGTTGCCGGCTCACTTTAGTTTATAGCGACGTATCTGTTATCGACTACAGATTCTATCTGATCTATATGAAGTTGTTTACAGATGTCCATAGGCGGCAGTTATCACTTACCATCAGGTGAAATACATGCTCGTTTGCTACTTCAACCAGATTAAAAAAAAGAATAATTAGAATAATATAGTGTTTTCCTTTTACTACATCAACAGTTTTAGTTGCAGTTACAGTTCTGCTTATGCTCTAAATTCCTCAGAATCCTCTCCTTCGCATCTCTCGGCGGCCACCTAACCATGGTACCGTAACTGAACTTCTAACGTAATATTGAAACTTGTAACTGTGTTAATCGGCATCCTAAAAGCGCCTGAAGTTCGAAGTACATCATTAATGTATCTTTTATCTTTGCGATACATTGCAAATTGAGAATAAGTATCGCTTCGTTTACGTTCCATTTGCAAAATTATACCTACGTATAAAAGTTTTGTTAACGACTTCAAAAATGAGCATTCTCTGTGCGGTCCATATTTTTTATTTTTATTACAAGTATAGGATATAACAATATTGTATATATGTTGGCATGTACCAAGGATATTGAAAAAAAATAACAAGAAATAAAAGTTTCTTTTAATTTTCATGAAATTTAATTCATAAAAAATCGTGTGTGTGTGCTCAACTTATATTTAATTTTTATTAATTTAGTTTTTAAGCAAAGTTCTACGTAGCATTTGAAATAATCAAGATTATTTTTATCAGCATGTTTTATTAATTCTTATTCGACGTTTGCACATATGCCAAATCATACGTGTATGTTAATGAAATAAAATATTGCTATAAAGTAAAAAAAGGAAAATAATATTAAATATATATTCTTGCATACTTTTACAAAAAAATCTTCAATTAAAATCAAAAAGAGAGCATCTTGATTCCCTGTACGTAATATTAACATCTATAAAAAGGCTGAATAACGAGATTAAGGCCTACAGCCAAAAATGTTATCAATGCAACCTTTTCAACCGTGACGCAGAATACATTTGGAAGGCGAGGAATTAATCCCGTAATACGTGGATTACTGTATCAAGTGAGCGTATACGTATGGTTTCAGTAATTCAAGTAATCCGTACCGGAGTTCAGATCGGGTTGCAGGGGAAGGTCTACTTCTCACGTCTTCATGGTTTCTTGGTACCATTGTAATAAACGGGAATTTGTGCAGGATTTCCCTTAAGAGTTTACTATATTTTTTTCTCTTGTTCCTATACTTTTTTATCAGATTTAAGTAGCAAAGGAGCATGCACTCTACCTGGTGGTAAGTGGTTACTGCCACCCACGGGCAACTGTAAGCAATTTCATATAGAACAGGGGTTCATTCTGAAGACTATCACAGATGCGTTACTCCTAAGGACTGAGATTATCGCCTAATATATAGTTGAGCCGGCAATCACACCCTTCCAACAAAACGCAAGAACTGTTTCACGCTAGAAATAGATATGGCGGTGGTACCTCCCCGGTCGAACTACACGGTTCTACTACCTGGTAAAACTTTAGAAATAAATTTCAACCTACCGTAATGTAGAGGGAATTCCTAAATAGTATTTTTTTCGAAGCTATGTAGGTATTGTAGGTACATAATGTGGGTACAGAACACAATTGACTCGAGAAATTTGATCATTAAGAAAACTTTTGTAATATACATAAATGAAGGTAACTCAGAGTTCAAAGTACACGTAATATAAAAGGGTCTTATGCTTAATATTTCTTATTAGGTATCCATGATTTGGTTAGCATAAATGGCTTGTTAAACATCTGTCGCTAAGTCAACAATAAGTGACAAAGCGTCGAAACAAGCTCAGGATTCTCGACTTTGTTTCCTTATTTAATTTGCATCCGGAATCAAAAACTTTACGTGACACTGTTTTGCATTATTAATACTTTAGCATGGCGTGATCCCGGGAGGCACTAGAAGCTATAAATTGAATTCCAACCTTCGCAATTAGTTATTCCCGCGCGTGAAAACTTTTGAGATCGTTCGCCTTCGTTAACAGATGTTACGGTGCTATTCATTATACATTCCGTCGAATTGTAAAGCCGAACATTTAATTTAAAGTACCAAACGTTCCTTTGTTAAACAGTCAAGCGTTTTGGTAGCGCCTTAAAGAACCATTTGGGTGGCAAGATTAGTGGCGCTGGCTGTTGCTTCTTGTTTTCTGGAAGCTGTTTTGTTTTATATTTACCGTCAGTTAAATGTATACAACGCCATCTATGAGCTCAAGAAAGAGATTAGTAGGATGAAGATGGTGTACTTGAGAATCATTAAGAGCTTTATTACCTGAATTGATTATATTATAGTTTTGAAAGAGGAAGAAACTTAATTCATAACACCTCGTTTTTATTTTATGTCAATAAAGCTTATATGTATTTAAAAGTAAATTTTATGAGCTATGCTATGCAATAAACAGTGACTGAGTCACAAGAGAAAAACTATTATATGAAAATCCGTTTCACGTTGAACAATATTCAACACACAGAAGGGGCACGTCGTATTTAAGATAGTACCATGTGCTTCCGTGCTGGCGCAGGTTCCACTGAAAATAATGAGCTATACAACTACACCGTATTGAATAATAAATCATAGAGTACGCCTTCATCGTGTTTATATAATCTTATACAGAATCACATCGTTGTACGTCGTATAGTAGAAAAAGTTGTGCAGAAACCATTAACCTTATCGGTTTAATTTGGATCAAACAATTTCATTCCCCTCATACAAATTGCGGCGAGGCACATTTGTTATCTGCAGTTTTCGGCAGAAATTATATTAAGATCTTGTCGAGCGATAATGTTGTATATTTTTGCGTTCCTCCCGCGCGGTCTAGGGCGTTGTACTCGCAGGGCGCGTCCGCTTTTTATGACAACAATAAATTACAAAGAAAACGAACTAGATTCCATCTCCAGTGATGAGATTTTCTTTTAGGGGATATAAAGAGTTCGTATAATAGGGGTTTAGTTTTACCGTTTAGTCTAACTTGGTCGTTGACTTCATAAAACAGTAGTATTAAAATTATCGATTTTAGTCTTACATTAGTTGTGTATTATATTACACCAATAGTTAAAAAATTGTATTTTTCTATTTCAGATTCAAGGTTGCGCATACCTGAGATGTTATGGGCTCACGTAGCGTAGCGAAGTGGCGTTGGTGGGTGATCGTGGTGGCATGGGCGTATGGCGCGGCCGCGCGCACGCTCTGTCCAGCTCGCTGCGCCTGCGACGATGCCCTACGTGCCGCCTCCTGCGCCAACGCCGGGCTAGAAATCGTTCCCATCCAACTGAACCCAGAAGCCACCCACATAAACCTCACACACAACAGCATCGACAACCTTCTCTACACGTTCGGCTTCTATACACAACTTACTATCCTAGACATTTCGTACAACAAGGTTCAAGACTTAGGTAGTAAAAATTTCGACAACAACAAGGAGATGACCCATCTAAATGTGAGCCACAATGCTCTTAGAAAACTAGATAAGGATACTTTTGTTGGCCTAAAGAGGCTAGTTGACTTAGATTTATCGAACAACGAGATTACAAGTATAAACGCACAAACATTTAAAGACTTAACAGTTTTGGAACGGCTAGATTTATCAAGTAATAAACTTGTGACGTTTGAGTCAGATACCTTTGAGCCTTTAACATCGTTAAGGATTTTTTCAATCCGAAACAACTCTATATTAGAAATTCCATCGGCAAATATTTTGTTCATAATTCACTTGGAGTATTTAGACCTATCGGAGAATTTAATACAACAAATACCTAAGCATGGAATACCGTATTTAAAGGAATTGAAGAACTTGGACTTGAACAATAACATAATCGATAGTATCGATCCATTGGGACTCCACAATTTGCCTTCACTACGCCATTTGGATCTGAGCGATAACAATATGACATCAGTGCCCACATCAGCTCTTTCTAAACTATCAAACTTATCGCATTTGTATCTAAGTGGAAACTTTTTTCATAATATTACGGCACTTTCCTTCCAGAGTCTGTTCCATTTAAAACACTTGCACTTGAGCAGACTTTATGATCTCGATAAAATTGATTCCAGAGCTTTCGTCGACAATATTAATCTACAGAAAATATGGATGAACGAAAATGTAAAAGTGAAGGAGGTCCCCCCCAGACTTTTCCATGGTAATCCGAAGCTTACGCATATTTATATAAGAAATAATGCATTAGAAACATTAGAAGCTTCCCACTTCCCTATTGACAGACTGCAAGAACTTGAGATTTCCGGCAATCCCTTTGTTTGTAATTGTTCCTTACTGTGGCTGTGGAAACTTGGACGGGAATGTGAAATAAGCAACAGAAAATCCGATAACTCAAGTGCCATACTAAAGATAGACTATGAAGAAGTGAAGTGTGTAGCACCGGAACATTTGAAAGGGGCGCTGTTTGTTCAAATCCCGGAATCTGAATTTGGGTGCTCAAATGGTTGGGTGGTTGTGGCTGTTGTTGTCCTTACTGTGAGTATTATTATAAGTGTTGTCGGTGGTGTATTGTATTTCATGGGACCTCTGAAGAAGTGTAAAGGTGATAAATCGAAACAAGTTATGACAAGTGTTATGCTCAATGGTGACGTATCCAAATTAAGTAATGGTTTAGGATATTCCACAAGAGGAAGAGAGCAGGAGAACAAGAGAGATGTAGATCGATATTTAATGATTGGTTCATCAGTAACCAATAATTTTCACTCTTTGAATCCTCCATGGCATAGTGTTGATAAGAATCCTTACTATCAGGAAGATAGTGAAGAGCATATTTATCAACAATTTGCGTACGAAACCATTCCTCATCACAGGACGCCTGAGAAACCACACATAGTGTACGTCTAACGAACAGTTTGGGAAATGGACTATGTGAAAGACGATTGTTTAATTCGTAGTTCCAAGTACTGAAGTGGGAGAAATTAAATTATGCAATAATGTATATAGTGATATGATTAAATTGTAATATGTGATAGCTTTGTATATAAACCTGTAAATATTATTGATTTTTACGATTAACACATTTTCGATTTTGTACTTAACCTGATTATTTATACTCCTATCGTTGGACGGGTCATCTATTATATACTGTCAAGAGAAGTACCTAAGCTCAATTTCAAAGAAACTTTTGTCCTTAAAGTTGTAAATGTAAGCTTTTCTTGACTGTTGTTAATTTTAAATGACACCCATGTTGACTTTGGTTTTGTTTACTAGTTCCTCGGCTATTATGGGTATTCCATTAATGTAAAGTATTGTAAAATCAGTAAAGTCATTTCATGTTTAATGTATATTATCCACGTGTAATTGCATAGTAGTTACATTTATACATATATTTTCTGAATAAGAACACCAATACTTAATGAAAACTTTGTACAAAAATGAGCAATATAGAGTAATAATCTGAAATACTATAGTGTGTTAATTTTATTCGAAATATTGTTATAGCATGTTTAATTGTATTGAGAAAGAAACCAGATTAGCAATTGTCTAATATTTCAAACCGTACTAGATCTAACCTTAATAATAATTACATTGATAAAAGATAACTTACCGTTTAAGATTCCAATATTAAGGCTATGCTGCATATAACGCAGATCTCAAAGAATTTCAAATTAAAAAGTAATTTATATATTATATAAATTTCACAAAAATTTAATCTTACCCATAATTACATTTAAAAATAAACACCATAAGTAAATAATAATCAATTAAACGGTAAAGGTGTTTTGAAAAGTTCATTTAAAACTTAAATATTTTGAATCAACCGGGACATCAGTTTACAAATTAGAGTTAGTATTTTTAAAAGTTACGGGTGTTAAGTTTTTAAACATTTCCATACATTTACTTCATCTATAAATTGTTTGCAAATTGCAACAGAAACTGCAATTACATTCGATTTATATATACCTACAATGCGTTCAGTTGTCTCGGTTTGTATTTTGCACGGTTACGATCCTGAGTACGGTCCGGAATATTAGGTGAACAAGGTAGAACATGTTTACATGGTCATCGACATGTAATACAACTAGATACGAAAATGCCAGTTGCTCTGATGGAAAGGGGTACAAATGAAATAAGTACATTTATTAATGGCTATTTTTGTAGATTGATTTCAAAGATTGTTTGGAGCGTTTCATTGAAAATATATTCTGAAATTAATATTTTTATACTTAGTAAATAATATATAGAGAAAGCTCAAAGTTTCTAGCCTGGTTCAGTTGCTAGATAAATAAATTAAAATTTAAAAAGAAAATTAAGGTAAGTGATAGTCATCTAGTTAGATAATGTTCTAAAAGTTTCATGTAGTTATTCAGCTTCACTTAAATCATGTTACGCCATATTTAGAATAACTCGCTTATTTCGTTGAAATACTCTAATAAGAATTTAATAAAGTGTATCTTATCTTATTTTTCAAACGCTTTGGAACGCTAAAAATATTTCATTTCATTCGAACAGGCTAGCAAACTTTGAGATAACCACATAATATTCTAGCTAAATAAATAACCTGCCCTTACAATATACTAATTTCATTATATTACAACTTTTATCTTACTTATATAGGTTTCATAAAAAAATACTACGCCTACATCATAACCAACAAATTAACCTTTTCGGACATAGTACCTACAGTCATATGATAGTTTAAGGCTATTTATACATACTTACTACTTTAAAACTTTTGTTATGAAACTTATTTAAATATATAATGCATTGAAACAAATGACAAATAAACAATTTAAAAATTACAATGGGTTTCATTTCCTTTGTATGCTTTTTTATCATAACGTTGATCAAGTATCAAAATCATGTCATAGTGTAGCAAGTGATATGAGAGGAGGTATGTTACAATTAATTAATTAAGTTTACCAGGTGTAGTTCGAGCGGGGAGGTATTCCCGCTACACCAACATCTACGCAACGCATCTGTGATCGACTTTAAATACCACCCTTGTTCTATATGAAGTTGCTTACAGATATCCATGGGCAGCAGTAACCACTTCTCATCTGGTGGACTCGCGTATCTTCGTTTGCTACTTAAATCTGATAATAATATTATAGTCCGCTAGTAACCATATAATTTTAGCAAGCAGAAGAATCCGGTTTCAATCCCCGGCGAGCAATTTTATTCCATGAGCTGTTTCATATGTCAAAGATCACATAATGGTTTTAGGAACATATTTTTGGAATACATTTATAAGCATCCACATTAGAATAGTTCAAAATCACATAATTTGACCAGTATTTTGAATGTAATAACATTTTCACTGTTAATTAAATAAACACAAGCAAGAGGCAATAGATAGGTACTTACAGATAAGCTTATACGTATTATTACATTTTTATTGCACTCACACTTTTACCAATCCTCCTATTAATCCTACGTATAAACATAATTACAATATACTAAGGCAAAGTGAATTTATTTTTTAGTACACAAATATATTAACATAAATGTGGTGGAACCCTTCGTGATTCGACTCCGGATCGTCACCAATGCTACACCTATTGCTAGTTACGAGTGTTAACACTTTTGTTATATGCTGCTTTGTTTTAGTTTGAAGAGTGTGATAAGGATATAAAGAAGACATAAAGAAAGAGACATACCTACTTATCCGAGGCGTTCCAATTTAGTTCTTAAGGGAAGAAGCGCATCTGTAACCAACCTCAGGGAAGACTCTGATCTTATCTAGGTCATCAATGTATATAATGTAATATAAACTGTATGCTTGTTTGCTACTGTAATATTATAAAAAAAATCTATCTTATAAAAAATAAAACGCTTTCTACATCCATAGCCCCACACTAGGATTTTCTCCTATGTCGTGGGTGCCATGAACACACAGAAAGACGAATACACAAACATCTAGACCTAGAACAGAAATCTAAATTTGTCATTCAGACGTCTGTCTTGCCAGGAATCGATCCCGGAATCCACTGCGTGTCAGACCGGTATAGTGACCGCTCCGCCGCGCGGGTCGTCAAATGTATGTTGTATATGGAGTATAGTTTAAGATGTAGTCACACAGCTTCAAGCAAGACATAAACGTATGAAATTCTGTCTTGCAGCACGAGTGGGCACATAATAATGCATATGATAGAAATTGAATTTTCAATACAAAGTCAAATGACTCATTATGTTATTGAATGATATCTAAGAACATTTAATTAGTATGTGTATGCCTTTAAGTAGGGAAATATCCAGTTTTAATAAATAGAGTTATTTAGATTTCTGATCTTAGTCTGAGTGTTTGCGTATTTGTCATGGTACCCACGACACGACAAGAAATTTAAGTGTGAAGCTAGGAGCGTAAAATGCGTGATTATTTTCAACATTATTATTATAACTCGTATTACCGTAGAAAAAGTTTGGATTCACTCACAAAAATACCAGTTGAAGTTAAGTATAAATGTTTCACCTTATCATCCATTCTTTGGTCCGAGATTATACTGTAGACTCATTACATTTAAAACAATCTTAGGTCTCATTTAAAAATAAAAGACGTCGTGTGAGCTCGTAATCAGGACATTCTTATATTTACAGTCTTTTGTACCAGACACTTGCCTTGTGCGATGCGTTGTACAAAACAATGGAGGCGAATACAATGCAATGAGCTCATAAAAGATTTACTGTCTTGCGAGTATTCCTAATGAGGTTGTTGAAAGGACACTCATAAAAGTGATACTCGAGTTATGTTAAATAGTACAAGTAATACATATTACTACGTAAGTTACTAATACATAAGGGGAGGGCAGGGTGTCGATGAAGTATGACATTGTGTAATAAAAAACGCACTTCTGACTTACCAGCCCCCTCTGACCTGCCCGTATTCACGGGCTGTGAAGATACCCGCGAGAGAAAGGTTATCCAAGTCGAATATAATAATGTAAGCGGTAATAAATATAAATTCGAAACTGCTGTTTTAAAATAATCATTTCTATGTGTAATATTGGAAATATATGACATCACAGAAGGAACGGAGGTGCCACACAAATGTGACAATTATATTTATAGATGGCCTCTAACAGGAAGTACTCTTAGTCTTAGAGCATGTAACAATATTTACAATAAAAACCATCAAGTTTTAAATCACGTCTAAAGACGTGATTAAAAACTTGATGAATTGATGATGATTAAAAACACTACAAAATTACGTAGATACTTACAATACGAACGTCGATCACTCCTAAAATCAACATAACGAACAACATACCTCTTTCCTTTGGAAGGTCGGTTAAATAATAGCTTATATAACACTAGCTGTGACCCGCGGTTTCACCCGTTACTGCAAAAGAAAAACAAACATAACGTGATGTTATGTTTGTTTTTCTTTTGCAGTAACGGGATATAGCCTAGGCTTCCTCAATAAATGGACAATTCAACACATAAACAGTTTTTCAATTTGAACCAGTAGTTCCTGAGATTAGCACGTTCAACCAAACAAACAATCGTGGCGATTTGTCACAAGTGACATTTGTGTACACAAATCGTAGTTCGACATCTCAGCTAATTCTATTAAATTATAAAAGTTTTCAAAAGATTAACACATAAAAATACACACCTTTGTTGTTCTATGTTCTATGTCTGAATTCAAAATTTGATTGATTCGCAGTAATTTTTGTACTTTTATTAATATTTTAATGTCGATATTATTATATTACTTATAAGTGGCCATGATGTAACAAAAGTTACAATAGGAATCTAACACACTTAGTAATTTTTGCCAGGTGGAAGAACCAGTATAGTTCGACCAGGCAGGTACCACCGCCGCACCTGTTTCTAGCGTGAAGCAGTTCTTGCGTTTCGGTGGAAGAGTGTGATCATCGACTCACTTGTATTTGAGGCTAACGTCATCGGGAGTAGCAACACATCTGTGATCGACTTCAAATAGAACGCCAGTTCTGTATGAAGTTGCTTACAAATGTCCATGGGCGGCAGTGACCACTTACCAGGTAGACTGCTCGTCTGTCACTTCAGTCTGATAAAAAAATGTGATACAATTCTACATAGGTTGAGTGCCCACAGTAGTAAAAATATTACACATATTTATACCTTGGAGTAGCTGCGTAATGAAACATCATTTGTTTAGGAGTTAGACATGGCACATAGTAATACTATGAAGTCGTTTCATATTACGTTTAAATTTTTAGACGATTTCTACACTCATAGTCCCACAGTAGGATTTTCTCCAGTGTCGTGAGTGCCAAACAAAACGAATACACAAACACACAGACCCAGAGCAGAAATCTAAACTCATCATTCAGATGCCTCTCTGGCCGGGGATCGAACCCGGGATCCACTGCACGTTAGATCGGTATGGTAACCGTTCAGCCACGCTGGAGGTCAAATGTATATTATATTTAACAGGAGAAGCCACGCATTTATAATTTTCAGGTTTGATCACTTTGTTGGATTTAGTAGCAAGTCTCTATCAAATTACAATTCAAATAAAAATAAAGTAATAAACTTCAATGTTAAACATTTATTTGTTTTTATTTACTTGTAAATTGAGTCCGTCTAAACTGAAATTAAGTGGGTCTTCTGAAGTCTGAGTATTTAATTAAAGATCTAAGTAATTACGAACTTATGAAAGTTTTCAAGAAAATCTGTTAATGCATTACAGTTCATATAATGTAATATATTATTAATAACGGTTACATCACACAAAAAAATAGAATAATAAGAATTATTTTACAAATGTAAGCTCACTACGAGGGAAAGATTTTATAAAAACTACTTCAAAGCTTACATACTCGTATATCGGCGCCAGAAAGCAATTAAAAAAAAAACACTTTAAAAAAAATATTTTCTTTTAAATTAGGTAACTTACTAGTATCTTATTTCGTAAATATTAAAATTTGGACTATACACCATTATATTATACCATAAAACTATTGTCAAACTGTAGTGTAATTAATTTTACGTATATAACAAAAAATCGTATGTATTAGAGATACGACGTTTACGTCGGTAATAAGTATCCCATGTGTTAATTCAGGTCATAAACTTTCTGTGCGTAAAATTTTGCTAAACCTGACCACAAGCTTTTGCTTGAATCAGTTACAAACAAACATACATTCCACAAACTCTCGCATTTACAATATTACTAAGAAATATAATAGACGACCCGCGTGGCGGAGCGGTCACCATACCGGTCTGACACGCAGTGGGTCCCGGGTTCGGCTTCGGTTACCCGGCTAGACAGAAATGTGAATGATGAGTTTTCTGTTCTGGGTCTGGGTGTTTGGATATTCGTCTTTGTGTCCATAGCACCCACGACATATGAGAAAATCCTAGAGTGGGGCTATGAGTGCAGAAAGCGTTTATATGTCACGTCTCACTGGACTTCTCCAGTATAACAGTTGGTCGTAGTCAAGTTCAGGTGGACTGCATTACGTAAAAATAGTTTTAAAGTAACCTGTGCAGCCAAAACTTGTTGGTACCGGCTTTATTTTCAAAGTAATAGTTTAGTATACGTGCACAGACCTTTGACCGAACAACCGATGCGATACCGACAGCTTTACATGCTCGGAGCGAAATTGAATTTTCTCAGTAAAGCTTTTTCTGTGCCGGGATTCGAACCAACGAACCGCAACTTGGCCAGCCTGTGCTCTTTGACACCGTGCCAATGTGTCGCCGGTCTTGAATTAACGACACGGTTATATTTATTTATCGCTGAAACAACATTATTTACTTGAATATACTGTTTAAGTGATTAACTTCACAACGGTCTAAGTACTTGGATTATTTGGACGATAATGATGACTATTTTACCAAAAGTCTTTTACTATGTTAGCTATTCATCTCTGGAACTCCCTTCCTGTATCAATCCGCAATGCTCAATCCTTATATTTCCTTAAAAATCTTGTGAAATCTTATTAACTAAATCTTTAATTCTATTTCTGTCCTTATGCTTTTTGCTATCTTTAACTCATTCTCATTTAACAATTGTTGCTTGCTCATATTTCATTCCTAAAATCAGTTTTTCTTTAACGTATTTCTTAATTAGTTTTTTGCTCCAATCCCAAATATGATTATTGCACCATATATATTCTTAATGTTTTTACTAAATCTAACTCCCTAAGGTTGTCAAGAAGAAGTCGCTGTTTAGCGATAAGACCGCCTTTTGTATGTTATATTGAAAATTTTATTTAAATATTATTATTATTATTCTATGAATATCTTTTGGTCACCCTTGATAGTTCGACTACAGTTTCATCGTGGTACCGATTCCTGCTTGATTGAGCAAAGTTACGCGATGTCTAGGTCAGGTTTGAAGATCGGGACAACCAAAGACTATATTATGTATTTAGGGTAAGTAGGCTATTTATTAGTTGTTTATTTACAACTAAAGTGATTTAAAAACTAGAGACCGACCGAAAGTTCGGTTTTGGTTTTTGGTTTCGTCACCTTTCGGCCAATAATCTAGTTTCGGCTTTAGCCACACGAGACTTAGAACTTAGAAACTTAGACTACTTAACACATAAACACATAAGGCGGAAGTGAAGCTGTCTGACTTACATATAAGTCTGCCGGTATTTATATGATTTATACTTATTTACGCCATTAGAAGATAATTTTACTGCTATTACTAGTTCTTTTGGCGTGAAGCATTAATTTGTGACTTAATTCAGACGCTAAGATTTTTACTGATGGCACCGTGTATATTATAAACGATATATTGAGTGAAATTTTGTTTTGAATATAAACAACGTTACTATTTATGCATTGCGATTAAAAACAGTATTATTGTTGATATTAATAATATGATTATCAGTTTTCAACTAAACACTGAAAAATAAGTAATTAATGTGATTGTACTTTTACGGGTTTATTAAGTAATTTGAGTAACTTCAATCAGCGAACCGAAAGGTAATCAATGTTTTAATTAGAACACTGAAAATGACAGAGTTCACGCCAATTAAACGACCATAATTGCTTATTATTTCGTAAAACAACACGTTTGTTAGTCCAAGAGCCAATGGTAAAAGCTACTTTCATCAAAATTGTAGTTAGGATCATTTAAGAATGGTATTGAAGATACTATTTACGAATAATTACTCATTGATTACAGATGAATACATTTTTATAGTGATAAATATGCTCTATATAATACTTATTACAACTAATCAAATAAAATTTATTTCACAAACATTCCTTTACAAAATGTGGATAAATGACAATTGTTTGTAATTTCATTTTGAATTAAGTATTTACATTAGAAAAAAATAATAATAACTTAATATAATTATAGCTAAACATAAGCATGGTGTAAGTATTTACATAAAAAAATAATAAGTAATAATAATTATAGTTAAATGTGGTGTTGAAATGTGGCAGGCGCTCGTACTCGTACTATAAATAAGTGCATTAATTAATTTCAGTTCAGGCAACAAGTAGATTATGGTAAAGTCATTTGCGAAGCCGATATCAAGCGTTGACAGTCATTGACATCCGTTGATTGCCGAAAATGTACTGCCTTTTGACGGATTAAGCTCTCATTAATGAACTTTAAAATATTTATATGTTACGAACTCTTATAAAGGAATCATACAATAAATATGAAAAAGGCTTTACGTATATATTTTCCGTTTTACGTTATGCTTTATTTATTTGATACTATTATCTTACTAGTTACTACTTGAGTAAGACATATTATGTGCGTACGTGCGATACGTATATGACAACCCGCGTGGCGGAGCGGTCTCCATACCGGTCTGACGCGCAGTGGGTAGTTTGATTCCCGGCCAGATAGAAATATAAATGGGATTAAAATTCTGTTCTGGGTCTGGGTGTTTAAGTATTCGTCTTTGTGTGTCAATGGTACCCACGACATATAAGAATATCCTAGTGTGGGGCTATGAGTGTAGAAAACGTGTGTTTATATGTTAAAAACGTAATTAGACACGTATCATTTCCTTTTTAAACATGTATCTAACGATAAAGCAGACGGGCTACTTGATGGAAAGTAATTCCCGTCGTCTATGGACATTTGCCATACCAAAGGAGTCGACAACGCATCGTTGGCTTGCTCTTCATAACAAATTCATTTATATGAAACCTCTTATAGGTATGAATTTTTGATACAACCTTTTACAAGTATTTGTTTAAATTTGTAAAATTGCTTTCATTCTTAAAAAGGATTATTCTATTTACATTTCTTATTCATAATCGCTAATAATAATCTCTACTAAAGTACATTAACACTATTCCAAAACTCTCATTAATATGTAATTACTTAGATCATTAATTAAACACTGAAAGTTTTCAGAAGTTTCGTTTCATTTCAGTTAGGCGCTAAAGTTACTAGTTAATAAGAGTAAATATTTTTTAACATTAGATTACGTTAATTCTCGTAATGCAAATTTCATATAGCGTAAACATGTAACTCAAAGGTGACTGACTGACATAGTGATCTATGAACGCACAGACCAAACCACTAGACGGATCGGGTTGAAATTTGGTATCATCATCATCATTGAATATGACGTAGGCATCCGCTCAGAAAGGATTTGATCAATTCTACCTCCACCCCTT
>DWNE01000634.1:0-27032 GCA_018249875.1 Cecropterus toxeus | reverse complement strand
TTTTTACGGAAATGTTTCTAGTCGGGCAATGCCGGTCATGCTTACCGGTATTAACCGCAAATAAAATTGGTATACATGACGATTATTTATGTAAATATTAATGTATTTTTATTATTTCAGAATGCCTAAAAGAAGAAGCCAACCAATTTCAAAGGCGTCGTGGAGCCAAGAGCAACTACACAGGGGTTTCAGACTAGTAGATGAAGGCAAAACTATAAGAGAAGCATCTCGATCATGTGGCGTGCCGTTTTCAACGCTACAAGAAAGAATCAAGAAAAATAATCGTGAAAGGCCACTACTGGGAAGAAACACAGTCTTTACGAGGGAACAAGAAAAAGAGATGGCCTCCCAAGTTAAGTTTCTTGGTAAAATATTTTACGGGTGCACTTCGCTTCAAATTAGAAAGATGGCATATGAATATGCTGTAAAAAATAATATTAAGCACAACTTTAATGATACTATTGAATTAGCTGGCAAGGATTGGCTCAAAGGCTTCATAAATAGAAATAATTTATCCACCAGGAAAGCTCAAGGCATAAGCTTAAATAGAGCAACTGCTTTTAATAAGAACGAAGTAGGTATATTCTTCAAACTCCTTTCAGAGCTCATGGAAAAATATAAGTTTCTGCCTAGAAATATATGGAACGTAGACGAGACCGGAATTTCGGCAGTACAAGACCCTGGTAAAATTGTAGCTGAGAAAGGGCAGCAACGTGTAGGGTCTATTACTAGCGGTGAAAGAGGCAAGACCGTGACAGCTGTGTGCGCTGTGAATGCTACCGGAGTCTACGCCCCACCAATGCTAATTTATCCACGACAGCGACATTCATGTGCTTTAGAATTAGATGGCCCTCGTGGGACATTATATCGATGCTCGAAAAATGGATGGATCAACGAAGATCTCTTCGTAGACTGGCTGAAGCACTTTGCAGATTTAACCAAACCTTCAGAAAACGAGCCCATATTGCTAGTCCTCGACAATCATTCTAGCCACATCTCTTTAAGAGCTTATGAGTTTTGCAAAAGCAATAACATAGTGATGTTATCATTGCCACCTCATGGCTCACATAGACTACAGCCTCTAGATGTTTCTATCTATGGTCCATTTAAAGCAGCGTATAAACAAGAATGTAACCTTTTCATAAAGAACCAATTGGGAAAAAAGATAACACAAAATGATCTCGCGTCACTGTTAAGGAAAGCTTTTCAAAGAATAGCAACTATTCCAAAAGCTGAAGCAGGCTTTGCTGCTACGGGAATATATCCTTTAAATCCGGACGTATTTACAGACGAAGATTATGTGGCTGCCGACATTTTAAATAGAAACGAAGTGGTAGTTTCAGCAGACGAAATACGAGACCGAGATAATAAGACTCCAGCATTCAAAATAATATTAGATGTATCAATAAAACATGACCCACCAACTCAATGTCAGATAAATTAGTCTAAATTGTGATCACTAGCTGATGTGATAGAACCAGTCTCAGCAAATAATGCAACAACGATTTCCACATTTAAGCAGCTGCCTAACATTTATGACAGCCCCGTTCCTTCTACTTCAGGCGTTGGTAAAACTATCACTTAAGGATATTTTGCCACTACCAAATAAGTCGAGAGACAAACAAAGACATACCATCTCACAAACAGCACGCAACAATCTTATCAGGAACTCCTAACAAACAAGCTTTAGTCAAAAAAGAAGATAGAAAAATTACAAAGGAGAAGAAAAAGCCAACTCTTAAAATAAAATGAAAGAAAGACAAGTAAAAGAAAAGGAAATTTGGTGGAAGTGAATAAAGCTGAAAAGAGTGTCAAGATAAAAACAAATTTAATGAGAGTAGGTACGTCGGATTCGGAAGTAGAAATGACAGACCTGCGTGAAGATGAAGACACCGACGATGACGAGGACTACAAAACAAATGTATAATTTGCGATGATTATGGTCGTAATAACGAACTCTGGTATAGATGTGTGCTGTGTAGTCTCTGGGCACACGCTGAGTGCTCTGGTTATGACTCTCCTAAGAGTTACATTTACAGGGCTATGACATGGGGTTCTTCAAGAGGGGTGTAAAAAGAGCTCTCCTTTAAAGCCGGCGATGCATTGGTGACTCCTCTGGTGTTGCAAATGTCCATAGGCGACGGTGACTACTATCCGGTAGCCCGTATGCCTTACATATACTTAAACCTAACGAAGGTTTAAGTATAAAAAAAAAAATTGCGACTTATGCCTGAACAAAGCTTGACCGGCATTAGCAACCTACTGACTGGTTTTACCTGCCAAGGTGTCTAATACCGGTCAAACTAGATTTTTTTTTAAATGCTGATTATGCCAAAGTTGTTTTAATTATTGATCTCAATTAATGTGATTTTGTTAGAAGAATACCTATAGTTTGATAGTTAATAGGCTAAATAAGAAAATGTTTATTATTAATTGATTTGTGATTATTTCGCCTTAAGTGACCGGTAATCCCCATTTTTACCCTAAGTAGTTTGTACCGTACATACAATTTTAGAAATCAAAGCTCCGTGTGAAACCGGATCTCCAGCTTGGGAGGTCTAAATGGCAAATATATTTTGAGCATAGTTAATAACAGTTAAGCAAAAAGTAAACTAACAAATCACTCATACCGTTTTTATATACGTAATCAAAACGTATTATTATATTTAAGGTTGCTTACCTGCTATAAAAGGTAGGAACAATAATCGGGATCTTATGTGATATGGCAATTTAAATGACTTTTGGAACTATCATTTCTATAACATATATTATAACCAGGCCCGGATCTAGTGGGGAGAGGGGGGGCAAGCCGGAATGTGTCCCGGGCGGGTTCAGAGGGCGGCAAATTAAAAACCTTACAAACGAATGTGCAATTCATCATTGATTTAAATTTGACCATTTCGACGCCTACCCAGCAGAAAGTGGAACTCTTCACGCGTATTTTAAATGACCACCAAATATTGGACATCTGATGGCTGATATGATTAGGATGCTAAATAGAAATTCAAGTGGGCAGGGGCGGCATTTTTAACTTTTTGCCCTACCTAAAAATAATTGAAGTTCCGGGGCTGATTATAACCATTTCTATTCAAATTGATATCTGTTGAGACATACCAACTTAGTTTTTAAGAGATCCAGCATAGCCGTGGTTGTCTTCATAAGGATATTTATATTTGGTAGAGTTTGTTCCGGAAGGCTAAAGCTAACAGAGATTACTTAACGTCTAATTATAAAAAAAAGCTTTTAAAAGCCTCTGTATTGAAACAGACACGTAATATAACAACAATATTTGCTATAATACTACACGAGTGTATAGCACTCTCTAATGGAATCATTTTCCTGTTGAATAGAAATGTTAGAAATAAAAGACACAGTGTAATGGTGATTTTGTTCATAACAGAAGGATAATGGAGCTCAACGTAATGCTTCCGTTTTCAAATGCATTGCGTTGTTTGCAATCTCATCGACCTAATAAAATATCGACCGTTATCCACGGTACTTATCTAATATTATACTGAGATAAAATTGTAGTAGCGAATGATTGGACAAGCAAAGGAGTATGATGTATGGTAAGATTTGTAAGTATACAACTTATACATGACATGGAACTTTTATCTCAGTTTCATAGGTCCATTTTTATTTAGCTGTCAGTTTAATTTTCAAAGTTAACGTTGTTACTCTTGCTGCTTATTAAATATTTGAAACCTGGGAAAATAAATATTGTTGTAACAGGCTGAGCTGTGCATAACTTGTTTAATTTTATTTCACCAAAGAGTTAATTGCCATGGTTGAAAGTTTTGAATGAGCGCAAAAGTTACTAAATTAAATAATACTACGATTTTTTTTGGTTTCGTTTTTGAGCTTGTATGTTCCTAAAGATTTGTTTTTCTTATTTTACACCTAATCTTTTTAAATAGATAATACAGTACATATGTATATATAAATTTAGGATTTTTATTCAATTATTGAAATGATTTATTGACTAATATATTTAAAAATAGATATATACAGTTGATCAAATGTATGTGGCTCAATTTCAATCTAAATGTTTATAATGCTTGACATCTTTAATTTCTCACGAAAAGTGATTATGTCGTCTAAGGTTCCACTAGGCTTTCATTTAAAAAACATAAATTATTTCTTTAAAACGCTTTCATTTTTATAAAATACAAATAATGTTAAGTATTAGGTACTTTGTTTTGGAAGTTTGACCTTAAAAATTTTGCTGTTAGTAACTCGTTAGTAGTCATACCTTTACTGTTTTATACCTTCGCTTATATCGAATTGGTTAATGTTTAGCAATTGTACAAAAAACTATGATGTGGACAACCAATTAATTTAACTTGAAGATATTAGACAGGTTTATTAATCAAATTAATTCTATTCCTATGCTGGGAATGGAATAACATCATAATTTTAACATTCAAATTTTTAATAATTATATTATTACCAATAATATTTCAATGCAGCTTATTAAACGCAGTAAACGCACAAAGCTGACACCGGACAGCAATGATTTACATTACGCCCGGAGCAAAACGCAAAAGTGATAAAATCATCAAAACATTGCGGCATCCGTTTATTTATTTTTGGTGGCCTGCAGTTATATTCAATATCCGTTTGTTTACTCTGAGGGCCAATTAACGGTTACCTTTGATGTTCGTTAAAACGAGTTTCGGATATGAATCAGATGATATAAATTGAGCTCAGTGTTCGGAACCGTACGATAAGTATCGTACATGTACGGTAATTTCATAGTAACGTAGGATGTACGATAATACACTATAATCTTACGATAATTGTACATTGTCTGTTATGGGTGTAAAATATTTTGGGAAACGGTATTGAGATAACATTTTGTGTTGCTCATGATATACATAGTCAGAGATGACTTTTCTTTTTGTTTTGGTCGTCAAATATTTTGAGAAGACTTGTTTTTTGGTTGTGAAATATTTTCAGATGTCGTGTTTTTTTTGGTCGCCAAATGAGAAGACGGTGAAGTGAATTGTATTTTGTCGAAGCAAAAAAAAACTACGTCAAAAATGTCGACGTAGTGCTGTTATTGTATTTGTACGATAAGTTTGATGCAAAATACGAATCTATCGTACGAAAAAAAAAATACAGACGAATTGAGTACCTCCTCCTTTTGGAAGTCGGTTAAAAAATGGCCTGCCACAAGTTGGGAACACTGATTGAGCTGTCATTCGAGCAATGCAATTTCCACCGAATGACGTTTCGATTGTTTATTTATAGTAATGCAATATCCATATTGTGTATCTCTTTGCAATGTCCAATGTCAAACGAAATGATAGATGTGTTTCTTTGAATAACCTTAATAGATGGCAAATATTGATGTGTATTAATAATCAAGCATAAATTATATTATTCGAATCCAACAAAGGTTGAATAATGTTATTTGTGTCATAACTATCACTGAATAATTTATTGGTTCCATCATTCAAATTAATTTGTTGCAGGTAATTGTTAATCAAGCTAAAAGCGGGTCTGCCTTGACGTGGCCTGAGTAAACATTTGAGATAATGATGTATGATGCACTGAGATTAATTAATTATTGCATGTCAATAAATTTATATTTTATATTGCAGATAGTAGTAGGTATATATTTTATATGATTATTTTTATTCCTGTACATAATTTCTACTTACTAATACTTCAGAGTGTAGGTATTCCAGAGTTCACACCCGAACATCTATTTTGAATTTAATCTTTTGAATTTTTACCTCTGAACAGCATTCTTTAGTGTTTGTGTTTTGAGGAAGACTGAGAAAGTTACATTTACAGGGGAAGCAAGGACTGTAGCTGTGAATAAGGCAGGTTTACTTACCATCTGGTGGGCTACTTGCACTTCCTGCAATAGAACTAAAACCTCATGGTTCCTATTCTTACTTAAATTCTTCCTTGATTCATATTTACCGGAAATAGTGAATATTATAAAGTCGGTTCAGTAGTCCATATAATATCATAAAAGGTTTTTTAGTTTAGATGACCGTTACAACGCTAATAAATTTTAAAATGAATTTTATTATTACTCAAGAATTTTACTATTTAATTAAGTCATCAGTTCCGGTCGTTATCTTTAGAGATGCTGATAAAACTTGTTGGACATAATCTACAATGAAATTTCTGGCATCCGGTAGCTTACCTACAAACTGTTCCGCATTAACTTGCTCAAATCTCTATAATACAGTATACCTTTGGTCGCCAAGAAATACATGAAGTATAATTGAGAGATACATGTTTAACAGTAGGACGACTCCTAGACAGAATTGAAGCATAGATTTGTAATAAAGTATAATTTGCATGTTACTGACCATAACTGAAGAAGAGCTGGTGGAACTGTGTAGCAAAGGAGGTGAAGAGGCAGCCCAACGCTGCGATCAGCCCGCCCACCACCGCCGTCACGCGAGTGGACTTGCGAACACACAGCGCCACTGTCACTGGAGACAGCGCCAACGCCACACCCGCTGATAACGCGCCGAGGCAACCTGGAAAAAATTATAAATTCAACTTAAACTGATATTAAGTACAGTAATTCTTGGACTTACGCACTTACGACTTAATCCGGATTCTCAATGTACAGATTTTCGAATATATATACAGACAACGTAGACTGTATTTCATCTATAAAACAAAATTATTAGCTTACTATCAGGATATTATGCAGGAGAAAAAAATCTAAAGTCGTCAAACAACTTTGTTAAATTTTTTGAAGCTACCTACATCAAAATAACTTCGGTTAGCGACCTTATATTTGTATAATCTATAATTGTATTACACCTTTTTTGTTTAAATTTCTTCTATTTAACCGACATTTTTCATTTTTTTTTTAGAATTTCTATTGTATTTGCGATTGATGCGAATTCGACTTACACGGTTATCACAAAGTCCTACCTATCGCATAAGTTCGGGGTATCACTGTACTTAAATCATTTAGAGATAAAGGAACAAATACTCCCTTGCCTCGGCCATGTCGAAAGAAGGGGAGAAGATCGTGGGGTGAAAAAAGTATATTTAGGCCGACCAACAGGGCAACATTTTCTTGTTTGTAGTGTTGAGCTGGATCTTCGGTAACTTTAGGTCAGTAAGTGGCAAGAAGTATCCAGGGATCGTGTCAAATGGCAAACTCTCGTATCGGAGAACAAGACCGCCTACATAAATCGTTAGGTATTCCCATGTGTTAACATTGAAATTTAAGTACTTATATACCTAATGTACTACTTAATTTTTTACTAATGTAGTACTTAATTACTTATATACCTATTTAAGTATTTTTAGTTTTAACTCTCTTGAAAGATATTTTGCGCATGTAGTCGTAGTTGCGTCAAAATGAGTTTTATGGGAATCAACTGTGAATAAATTAGGTTTAGAATAAAATAAAACTCAAGCTCCATTTTTGTTTCCTGACCTTTACTATCATGATTTATTTCTTTCTATCTTAAACCTCACTTTGTCTTTGGAAAACACAAGCACACGAAAATCTAACTGCTACCTGTGAAATGCCCCACCGCATCCGAGTTGGCTAACTTTGTTGGTCTAACTTATTCGGTGTTGATCTACACGAGCGCGCTCCTCGGGTAGCTACGGGAATAAAAGTACCTGTCACTTAAGGTGATGAAATAAGTTTAATAATAGTTTTCAGGACTACGCAGGTATTGAAATGTAGACAAACATTATCTGAAGTGTAACTTCTTTAAAACAATTGTGATTTGAAATCCCATGTAAACGAAAATCGGTTTGTGTGTACATAAATTTATTTTCATTAAGACTTATATTACTCAATCAAATGAGAACATTAAAAGAATATCAAAAAAATAATTAATAGCGCGTAAATTATAATGCATTCAGAAAGCAGTTGTCGGTGATACAACTAGGTGGCACTGTACCCCTTTCTGAATCACGCTAACAATTTTATTTCGTAGTTAATACAAGAACTCAACTTTGGTACATGCGGAATAACATATCCGAATATTGGCTGCAGGTATTAAAAAATCGATTTTTGAAAAAGCATAAATCCGAATACATGTATGCTTAGCAAAATTTTTTTATTTATTATTAATAAGTTTCACTTCTGCCGTGTAGATATAGACACAGACACTTTCTTATATCTTGATACCATGTAAAGAAACATAACTAAAATATAAAATAAATTGGTTGTAAAGACTTTATCTTTTCATTCCGACAAAGGAGACTTCACTAGCATACTACACAGTCATATACATATGTATATGTATGTTCCTAGGTTATGATAACAATATAATGCCTATTTCTGTTAGACTCATGTGAATTCTAATTTTAATTCGAACTGCCAACCTATTCATGCCAATATTTTGCAATGCCCAATTAAGTCTAATTGCTGACTGAGTGATATCGAAAACATTTGTACATATCCGTATGCTACCTCAGGTGTCAGTTTGCAAAAAATCTTAATAAGGTAATTAAGGATATGGGCGTACTATTTTTGATGCCATTTTAAGAGGTGAGGCGGTAAAATTTCTTTACAACGCAGATGACAGACAAGTTTTCACTTGGTATTTATCACAGGACGGGTTCCTTTCCGAGAGATATAATTAAACCAAAGTTTAATTCGTTTAAGCGAATGCTAATCATACTTGTAGCACTTACGAACGACACATTAATATATCACGCGGTACGCCAAGACAAGATACAAAAATTAAGAGGCTATTAAGCGAGAAAATTTCTTTTAATTATAGGGTAAATCGTATTGAGCATGCCGCGTTTGGCGGCTCGTCACGTTTGCTTACGGATGCTGACAAAAAGATCTTGATATTTTATTGTTAACTGAAGTCGTAAAAATCCGTGTGCGGGCGTGCCACTTTCTTGTAAGGCGGTATTTTAACAAACATTTTACAGTGTTGCTGCCCTATTTACATTATCTCTGACGCTTCGTTTACCTTTCAACTTTAAACTATATAAATTATCTACTGTACTCGGGTTCGTTCTTAAGAGAAAACAATAAAAATTGCATAAATTTCAAGCTTATCTCACTTCGCGATGGCGGTTATTAAGTAGCTACTCGTGTATTGTTGAGCGGAGACTCAAATAAAACTATTTAAAGTAAGTATAAATGATATAATTTATAAGTCTGAAATGCTTTACAATGCAATTAAAATAAATAAGGTAAACTGTAATTACATTAAATAAATAAATATGATTAAAATAAAAAACACTATGTCATTTTGTCCGTACCTCACTTACATTTTTATGATAAGGATGATATACATAGCCGTAGCAAAGAGTGAGCGGGGTTTTTGGGGGATCGTATCACTTTGAAATTTTAAACAAACGACTATAATTATATATAAGCAATTTTTTTTTTATTAGCTAAGGCCATGGTGTCATAATTAACGCGAATTGGCCTTTATATATATATTAGAGAATAGCATATATAAGACAATGATGAATAATATAAGACAATGGATTAAATTTCTCAGTTTATAAGGCATGTTTTTTGTAAATAAAACTAGTTTATGTGTTTGTGTACACAAAATTTCTAGAGAGAGCTTCTGCCACCCATGCTATAAGACCAATCTCTATAAGAGTCAAACACATATAGAATTGTTCAGAGATAGTGTTCAATCTGAGCTGAGTCCAATATGCATATGCTACGTCTAATTGACCCTCATAATCCACTTTAAGTTTTTTTTTATCTACTTCTCAATAGGTGTAGCGATGTTGCCTCCGAATTGGTACCACGAAAGTACAGTCTTTCGCAGGGGCGGATCGTAACTTTGCGGGGCCCTGGTCTAAAACTTCTGGAGGGGCCCTTTTATCTACGGTGATGTAGTGTATAGGTACTTATTAGAAAAAAACTCGGCTGATAATTTTTTTTTTCGTTACACGTAACGCCCCCTGTTTCCACGGGGCCCTGGGCTGAAGCCTAAAAAGTCCATAGGTAGATCTATTTCTGATCCTTCGTGATTTCAATCCGGACCATTGTATCCACAGTTATATTGTATTTAGATTAAATTTGTATTTAAAATTTCGTTTTATAATTTGTTATGTCATTTGTGATTTGTTAAACTAGTTTTGAACAAATGTTTTCGTGTCTTCTTTCGTTTTGTTATTTATAACAAATATAACAATACGATAGACACCAATTATTTAAATAAGTATACTTAAATATTTATTTTCAATTAAAAGACAACTAGATTATAATATTTATAGTGTTACCATAAATGTGATTTACGACTCTATAATGCTTAATGTTGGCAGTTTGTCTTCTATTATGGACTAATGATAGAATATTATGTGCATATTAAAATTATTTCGCGCTGTGAATATGTAAGAGATTTATATGGGTTGTAATATGACTGAACTTAACAAATGTGTACCTAAACATCTTTACGACATTGCAACCTACAGATTATATATGTTGTATTTAATCATAAAGCTATTATTTGCGCTCTATCTATATTAGTTTGTTATATCTCTACTTTGACTCCGCACCGTATGGTTATCTGGAAAAAATCGTTGATTAGCGAGAAGATCGCCTTTTGTTCTGTTTTAAAATTGTATTTTATATTGTTGTTTTTGTTTTGTTGGATACTGATTATTATTATTATTTAGAAAATAGAAATTGTAATGTTACGAGCTTTTTCCAACGGCTCCGCCCGCTTTGTCCATGTACCACGATAAAATGTATACTATGTGTTAATACAGGCCTTAAACTATATGTGTGCCAAATTTCATTCAAATACAATGAGTAGTTTTTGCGTTAAAGAGAAACAAACACACATACAACCTCACAAACTTTCTCATTTATAACATTAGTAAGATAAGATTATTTACATAATTGGGCATTTCGTATTCAAATAATTACCTAATATATTTATTTAATATTGTAAATACGAAAAAAGTATGTTGTACACGTACGCAAACATTATATCATAAGTGTCGTAAACAGCGGAAACACAATCAGCAGTTATCATATTTGGGACAGACCATACGTTCTTATACGGAGGACAATAATAACTCCAATAAAAAGCGACATAGTTATTACCTTCATATTATTAAAAGTAATGAAGGAAGACGGTACAGATTGAACAAATACTTTGTAAGAGAATATTTCATTATCCACTACCATATATTGGGGCTGTTGCATTCAGAAGTGCGAGTAAAATTTAAAGTAAAGTGAGTACAGTTTACTGGTCGTAGCAAGGCGTCATAATTGCAAACTCCGAATTATAATAAATTTAATAAAGAAGTTGTAAAATTGCGTGCAATCTAACTAATGATAAGTTGCAAGTGCCACTTTTGGACATTTGCAATCAACACTAGATAAAATTAAGTCTTGTAGGAGGTTTGTTATAAATGCGTGCTACCCCTGATAAATAATTTGGTACGTCTCAGATAAGTCTCTTCTACCACACTCTTTAAAGCAGAATACAGCAGAGTTAATGCTGCTGCTTATAAGGCAGAAATAGGTGCAGTGGTGGTGCTTTCAGTCGAATCGAAAAAGTTCTACCTTAATCTAAATACAACACAAGCGGCAAATTTTAAAGGACGGCAAAATGACAACACTTGCGTAAGGGGCGGCAGATATATAGATATAATGCCCCTAACTGAGGCATTGTGATTTTTTCAGATTTTCAACGTTTCAACTTTCAACTTTTTCAACGCGTTCAACTTTGTTGTCAGAAGTTGATAATAAGTCCGTAATTAACAAAATGAAGAACGAGACTTTTGTCGTCAAGGGACCGTGTATTTCTAGTAACGATATTAATTACTAATACTTATCTTACTTAACAATAATTACAAATTTCCATGGACTGCATTGATGAATGATCACAAATCTGAGGTGGATTGCGCGATTATTATGTGTACTAACGACTATAAGTATTAATATTGACTTAATGTAATTGTGGTCTTGTTTATCTTTCATCTACACAATACATAGATTGCAAAACTCGTGTACTCAATGAAGGTATTTACTATTTAGTCGACTGTACAAAGTGAGAAAGGGCAGACAAACATAGCTATTGAAAAAGTTTAGCTACACTCGGACGGTTCGGAGGTTCGTCGACATTTTAACTGGCAGGGCATACCACCATCGGCCACACATCTCTAGAATAAATCTACAAGACGCTGTTTAATCTAGCTGCACAGATTGATACATGTCGCTTTGTCTTAACTTGTTTATCTTCGTCTAACATTGGCTTTTTCTCAAAATGTCTGCATGTTCTTTTCATACATATATTTATATGGCATATTTGGCAAAATTGTATACTACACTTTTGGCATTAATTGGGAGGTACAAAATTGATTTGAGGTGATTTAGATTACTTACATATCTATATGAAGTATCATTTTAAGCTTCATTTCGTCTTAGTTGCTTTGTGATATAGACTCAGATATCCTAAGGCTTGTTTTCAATATAATAAAGTAATAACAAATAAATAATACTTAATAAAATATTTTCGGTTTCTGCATTATTTTAGGTATTTTGCTTTTCGTCAGCCTATTATTGTCACACTGTTGTACCTCCCAGAATGAAAGAGTTTTAGACCACAGTCTACCGTGCTGGCCAAGTGCGAAGACTACACACATCTTAGATAGATTTTATTTCAAAACCCTCTCAGGTGTGTAGGTATCTAACACGCAAATCAATCTAGATAAAACTGGGAATTATTATTAGTATGTAACTTACTTTAACGCAATGTATTCAGTGCAAAAGTAGAAACGTAATAAAAATCTATGTTAAGCATTGCGTGCTAAGTTCATAAATTGCATTTAAAATGACCCAACTGCACGAATTCTTAAAGTTTATCCGTATCCCAAAGAATAGGTTTTATGAAACGGCGACAGTAAATGCAAAATATAATGCTGTAAATAAGGCCAAGTTTATTCTTTCGACCGCAACAAATGTAGTCAAACTCGCATAGTTGGTCTCAAACGAATCGAAATAAAGGAATGCTGCATCATCGTCTTGTAAATAGTAGCAAATTGTCTGTCTTTATGTCGTTATCGACTGGCGTTGGAAACGTCGGCTAAATGTGTCGCTGATAGAATAGAAATCGGATATTTTTTACTCTTATTATTTCATCTATGCTATTGTTCTGACTGTTGACTTTGTTTTTGTGGAAATCAGTTTGTAAATACTAAAACCGACTTCTGTTATTATTTGGATATGTAGAAAAGGCTTGGTCCAGATTATAAAATTAAATGTACTTTTATTAAAGGACTATAATGGTAAAAGAATGACAGTTATAATTTAATTTATTTAATTGATTTGTAGTTAACGTTTGATGTAAGCTTAATTATATGTGGATAAGTATTAAGTAGTATGTTTAATATTGGTATGCAAAAATTAAAAATACTACGCAGGCTATGACACGAAATATAATCTCTAACTTATAAGTCTTTTGACAAACACATTATTTTCGTATGTAATAAATGTGTCTTTAAGTGCCTTGGGTATTCTTATTCTCTGTCTGTGATTTATGTGTTGTGAAAATGTAGGTATTAACTTGTTAAATGTATCATTTTCCTCAAGCTGGCTGGATGCGGTTCAGATGAACATAATAGTGTAGACGGACTACATTCTTTACGACACGAAGACCACATGGTGCTTACATAGCCTGCATTTAACGGGAACACTTACATTTTCTTTACAGCTTTGCCGGAAAATTGGTATACAAATTAAAACTTTCTTTATGTGCTTCCAACATGACATTCAAAGACATACAAGCAGCAATAGCGATTAATTAAAAGACATGGAAAGAAAAGTGTAATTCACGAGTCATTCTTAGCAAGCAGTAAGTTAATGTCATATAATTCGTTTACTAAGTACAAAAAGGCTACTACTCAAAAGTCTAAAAAGCTTTTATTTTTAAAATTCTTTAAAACAAAGTTATTTGAAGAAAAAAGTTTTAGCGCAAATAACACTAATACCACAAAATAGTGTCTATTGCATTTGTGTTTTGCTAGTTAAATTTAGGCAAATAAAAAAATGATTAGTAAAACCTACTGCTTAAAAATAATTAATCTTATCTTTAAATTTAACTTACTTTATCCTTCAATATTAAAACAATACAATTTAATTTAATAATAAAAAATATAATTAAAATTAATAAATTAATTTACTTTATTCTGTAATTCGACAATTATATTTTATTCCACAAAAATAATAAATTCTAATTTTTGTTGTCCTTTAAAAATACATTTGTACCAGAAGTACCACAAGGACGCTATTCAGCCCTTTTGGTACTTATTAAATGAACGATATATCAATCGCCAATCAATCCGAGATGGATTGCAAAACTGCCATTGTGGCATATTGTCGAAACTTCATGCAAGTTTTTGCATAAAATCTCTATAATGTCCGTTCTATAGCACTATATATTAAATCTCTTTTAAGTGTTAATATTTTATGAAATGTCGTAATATGACGGACGGGACACACTTTCTTAATATCTCTGCCCTACACACTCAAAGGGATTTCTGATTTATAGCGTCCCGCTTGTTATTATGCCCCAATGACTCGCATTCTTATAACCATTGAAGTGACATTATTGATTGGTAGATGTTTAAATATACCGCTCGTAAATTTAGACTAAGTAATGCCGAACAGAAACATCCGTGGCGCCGGTATTGTTTTATTCTTAATAACTAAGTTCACTTATTAATCATCTATTTATTTTAAGTCTGACATTTCTTATGCCTTTTTTGCATTTGTGTTTTGATTCAGATTCGGATGAAAGGAATTGTGATACGGCTAGAACAATATATTGGAGTATCTATTATTGTGTGGTTGATTGATTCTCTCCGTTATATTTTAGTAATTAATCATATTTATTAGGTATATGTTTGTAAACTAATTATACAGAATAGGGTATCTATGTATTCTATACTATTCATCATAATATCAAAATATAATATTTCAGTATTTACAAACGTAAAGCGTTAAGAATTTTAATGTTAATTTAGAAACTGCTTTCGTTTTAATAAATCTGATATACAAGTTTACCAATTTTATCCAAAGAAAACATATTTCTATTCTACAAATCATAACAAATTTATTATTTAAATATCTTACTACATACAAGATTTAATGTAAAATTCATTCCAATGAGGTTTAATTTGATGTGCTCCGAAGCGGCAAATAAAATCGTATATTCGTACTACAAAATACATCTGAATCTAAATCTAAAATAGCGGTCTTTTGAAAACGAGATGAAATATACCTCGAAATTACCGTAAAACGTATTCAAATAAATCACGAGCACAATTAACAAGAGACCGCGAAATGGGACATCATGATGGAAATGTGCGAATTATAAACGTTTTGATCGTATGTACCAGGGAATTACGGCTCTAGCAGACAAAATACCTTTAAGGCCGGCGATTATAGTACTGGCGACTGCGTCGATGATCGCGTTTTAGAGACTTGCTGCGTTCAGTCGCGGTGATGTAATTGGGAAATTTAGCGACTGTAATGTCGTATCGAATTTTTACGTTCAGTTGCTGCATCACGCGTTTAAAAAAGCTGCAACTAGTAGGGTTATGAGCTAGTATCTTCTAGCATCTATTTAGCATTAGAAAAGTAGAAAAATCGTAGATTGCCGATTTTAAAAATAGCATGTCTGCTTTGGCCCTTATAAACGTGGCATAAACGCGCCGCTTATCGTGGTGCTGTCAGCAGCCGAAACATATTAAATGTCCTTTGAGATGATAAATGTGGGATGAGGTCGGAACGCACGTTGGTTCGCGGTTCGCCTCTAATAAACGATTGCCGATGATTGGCAGTTAGGCGGGCGGTCACCCTCTAAGCCAGCCTTTTTCAGCCAATATTCCAAATATCAGCAGACGAAACATTCAAGATAAGTAATAACTTTATCTGTTTTAAAAATATATTTGTATGAGATTTATAAGCACGCACGAAGTAGGTTTATCTGTATATTTATAAAGTTGTACAGTTGAATTTTACGTGAATGTAGATTTTCACCTGAAAAGTACGAAGAATAAATATTAGGTAGAATGAATAAATGATTAAGTTATTTAGATAAAATGCTTTGCATTTTGTTATTTAGACATACTTAAAACAACAATTAGATTTTAGATTTTAGTTGCAATAGCGAGCCTAGAACTAATTCAAATGAATTGTGGTTCAACACATTCCGTAATAGCCTAAAAGCTAATAGAATTAACTTGGAAACAAAGGGAGGAATTGCTATTGCGAGTCCAAATGAAGTGACATTTAATTAGCAGCCAACGTGCAACTTCACAGCGCAAATAAATCTCACGAAAGAACAACACGATGAGGAATCTACATTGTTTGTATCGCTTGTTCAGTAACAAGTTGACCATTTAATCGCAATCTGAAAAATATTTATTGCTTTTGTTTATCTACTTCAACAAGGGATTGAGACGACGACGGGAACGTGTACTCGTACAACGCAGCTACATCGTGTAACATGAAAATAAATCAGAAGATTTCTCGCACTTACATTTGCAGGGTCTTTACTCTCAAACGAATCGTATAGGCACCTACCTACCTTTTAGAGTCAGTGGAAGGTTGCTGTTTGAAAAGTGTGATAGTGGGATACAAAGCATTTCAATTAAGTCTTCAGGGACAACGTATCTGTGGAAAACTTTCTAGAGGATCCTATGGTGTCCGAGATTGATTATTGATGACTATGGGTGGCTATTATCAAGTTTCCATTTACCATTAGGTTTTTAGCATATTCGTTAGTGACTTTCATGTATAATAACTGGTCAAATGACATTTTTATTTTATTTTAAGTCCTTTAGCTACGAATAGTGAGGACAGACTATTCAGCGCCGTTTGGAATAAATTGCATGATAATTGATTTTGAGAATTATAACAGTCGCTGTATTACGAGAACAATAACATCGTAGGACTGGCTTTTGATATAAATTATTTGAATTTGAGAAATATTCAAAGTTTTTGGAAACTTGAAAGTCAAATTTGACAAGCACATCCCTAACAATATAAAATGGGCAAAAATAGAAGTTAAGTAGGTACCTGTTTATTCCTTGGATCACTGTTTTTTTGCCCATATTCATGAGCATAAGCCTATCAACTAAAAACTGTAAAAGTTATGATTAAGGTAAAATTTTCGTTGTGAAGCTAGTTATCTGAGTTGGCTTGCGTAAAAAATCTTGCTTATTTGTCTATGGCAACACTTAATAAAAAGTATGCCCGATGTAGACAGTATGATATATTTGTTTCATATAGCTATTGTTCAAATATCTAAAGATCTAAAGCTAAGACCGCTATAATGGCGGTGCCCAGCCAGATACAATGGTAACGGCTCTATTAAACAAAATAATCGATTCTCGACGACTCTCAACGCACATTATGTTATATTTATTGACTGTTATTTTTACGACTGCGTGTAACTGTGACCCATTCTGTTGTGCGCTGTGTGAAATAAAATTCTAAGAGCGAAAACACATACCATACGAAACAATGTCGTGTCGTGGCTACGACGTGCTTTATAAAAATCACGTTATGATTGGAAGAAAATATTCAATTATTTTCTATAGAAGTTCTAAACTATCATGCTGTACGTCCAGATCCGGATCTAGGG
Organism: Cecropterus toxeus; assembly: GCA_018249875.1. Classification (NCBI taxonomy): domain Eukaryota; kingdom Metazoa; phylum Arthropoda; class Insecta; order Lepidoptera; family Hesperiidae; genus Cecropterus; species Cecropterus toxeus. Next base: position 9,438 of record DWNE01000634.1, on the reverse strand, counting down.
GGCAAACCGGAGCCTACCCGGGCCCCGGACGGCAAGTTTAGAGGGCGGCAAATTCAAACCTTGCAAACGAATACGCAACTCATCATTGATTTAACTTGACCATTGGGACGCCTAATCAGTAGGTATCCTAATCTAACATATACGTTCTAATGACTACCAATTATTGGATATTAGGGCTGAAATGATGATAAAAAATCGGTTGTCTGTAAAGTCGGTTTACTGTCGATAGTTAAACGTGACAACGTCGTAAGAAATTACTGATGGAATGGTTGCATTTTTAATAAGAAAAAAATAATTTTATTTGTTTGATAGATATGTTGTATGGATGAAAACATGTAAATATATTATTGTATAGCAGCTGTCTACGCGGACGCATCGCTCACTCAAGTAGGAGAGAGACAGATGTCGAACGCTGCCGAACGCGGAGGTTGATTGTGCATCTTTGTCGCTCGTTCCGCGCTCTCGCTTGCACCTCAAGCCTTAAATGGAACGCCTCATAGCGAGGTAACGCCGCACGAGTCATGCTCTTAGGTGCGTGCAGCCCGTTTCATCGAATTATAAGACGTTGTTACGTCAAAAGAAATTCAAGTGGGCAGGCGCGACATTTTGAAGTTTTTGCCTTGCCCAAAAATAATTGAAGATCCGGGGCTGTGTGTGTGTATACTCTTTGTTATATGTTGGTTATATTTGGTATATGTTGGTCTTTTGTGTGCTCAACCCTCATTCGTATTTGTATACCGCTAATGAAGAGGAGGTAGGAATATTTCGTATGTCTGTATCTTTTTATCTCACTCTAAAATCAGAACACTGAAATGCTTAACATTCTTGTTATCATGAAGAAAGTGTGGCGTGGAAGTGTTTTACCATCATCAAGAAGGTTACAAAAAGCTTTTGATAAATATATTGTATGTTTGCATCTAATTTACACGACACGACACCCGATTACGATACGTCGGCATATCGTTCATACCTATGTCTTGATCTCTAACCCCTGCTCTGAACATTCAACCGTTTTCGGGCAATAAAATTACATTCAGTAAGTGAATTTTATTTACGACATAGCCTTTGGAGTTCTGTCGCATCTTTTCACAAAATTCTTTTACAAATTTCATTGACTTCGAAACTTAAAGTTTAAGTGTCTTTGTTAGATAAATGGTCAAGTAAATGATATATTTGTTACAATTTTTTTTATCAGATAAAGTACAAACGGGCATATAGTCCACCTGATGGTAAGTGGTTACTGCCGCCCACAGACATCTGTAAGCAACTTCATATAGAACAGGGTGTCTATCTAAAGTCGATCACAGATGCGTTGCTACTCCTGAGAACGGAGATGGCCGCCTCGTATATAAGTGAGCCGGCAAACTCTCCCTTCCAACGAAACGCAAGGATTGTATCACGCTGGAAATAAGTTTGGCGGTGGTATCTCTCCGGTCGAACTACATTTTTTCTACCACCTGGTAAACTTGAATTTCAAATTACTTGATCAAAAATTACAGCCACAAAAATCTCAAGATTGTAGAACGGGTATGGTTGGATTGCTACCACCGTCACGTCTATTACAAGAGTGTAGCAGTTCTTGTGTTTCGGTGGAAAGGGGTGGTTGCTGGTTCACTTTTATACACCCGACTATCTTAGACTTAAGAATTAGCAACGTACATATATGTGATTGCCTTCAGACATAACCCTTGTTCAATATGAAATTATTCAGTTAGGTGCAGTGACCGTTTACCGTCAAGTGGATTGTAGATATAGCTCTCAAAATTACCAAGCTGAAGTAAATGCGCTGGCCACATCGAAGGACGATGGAAGGACATCGAAGGAAGAAAGATCCTCGAGCAGCAAACACGTTTAGGCAAAAGAAACACAGGTCGCTCCCCGATCAGGTGGACCGATGACCTGAAGAAGACAGCGAGAAACTGTTTGATTCATAATACATAGAACCGGTTGGAGTTGCGGCGTTTAGGGGAGGCCTATGTCCAGCATTAGACCTGAAAAGGCTGATATGGATTGATTGTAGGCATGCTCGTTTGCTTCTTTAATCTTTACATAAAAAGGCAAACTTATTTTGTATGAGTCTGTAGAAAAACATGAAAGAGCGTATTAAAAAGGATCTGAAAGGTGTCTGAATAAATCACATAAGACCTTTAGAAAGGACATTCAAGGGTAAGGGATCCTTTCGTGGTTGGCGTAAAATAAATATTTTCCTAGAGCATTATATTTGCCATAAAAATCTGACAAAATCCGTAGATGATTTATAGGTTTACTTTCAGTTTCAGAAGAATGTAATTGATAGGAAAGTTCTCAAATTTTAATTTTGTGATTTTATGTTACAGCTATATAACGTTGGGGTACAAAAAATCTGGACTAATGCCAGAACATCAATGACATTGTATGAATACGTTTTTCTTCATTATATCACAATTTGATCTTATATTGAAGTGTACTTTCTTATATTGTAATATACTTTTAATAAAAAGTATCCTATGTTTTTTTCTAAAACCTCTATGACTATGTGAACAAGTGTACTTGATTTATAATTTAGTGGTGAAATATATAATAAATAACAGTTACGCAATTAAATTGTTGTTAGATCTTAGTAATTGTTATTTTATAACCTCTCTATTATCGTAAATGTGTTTAGGGGTAGACAGTGCTGAGGGGTAGAAATTTTGTATTCACATCATGTCGTTATTTCCAATTTGTTCTGCCATTATTTGAATACACGCACAATAATAAAACTGGTGCAAGTGATATATCGTCTCCATTGTTCTTCTTTTGTAAAATATTCCTCGTATTGTTAAAGTTTCGGTTGTTTGTTTCATTCGCGTGAAGAAATAGAGCTGTGTGTAATTCATATAACCTATGTAAGGTACCTTAGATGTTCTTCAGGAAATGACCTATCACATCCAAAGCAGTTAATTCTTTCACTTTTTCTTATTTTGTTTTTATTTATAATTTATAATATTACTGTCAGACCCGTGATCACTTCGTTGGAGAGTAAAATTTTTAGTGTGATTCTTTGTACTAAATGTTTGGGTTTAATTCTCAACTTCCAAATGAGGGATATAATTTTACTGCCTTTATATTAACGTATGTATCTATGTAATAAAAAAACTATCCTACCTTTTAAGTTGGATCAAACTGCACAAGGTGTGAAAATTTTATTGAAATCGGTTCAGTAGTTTAGGAGATTAGTCCGGACAAACAACGTGAAACTCAATATATATACATTAAGATATATTAGCAAACCAACATGCAGTTCACCGGATGTGATGAATGCCCAGCAGGAGGTCGTGCGTGAATGGCACAGATCAGCGTCTTACCTGAGGTTGGGCTGAATATGTCTCCGGTACTACACCTTTCAGACCAAAAGAGCAGCGCTGGCGCTGGATTCTAATACCCGGGATTCAAATACCGTCTTTAGTACACTAGGTATTTAGTTATTATTTTGTATAAGCATGTTGTAAGTCAAGTGAATTATTTAAGAATATTTTAGAGTAGAATACGATATATGATATGTTCGTAGCGTTAAAATGTTGAAATATTGAAATAAACTCCTGTAAACTTGTTAGAAACAACCAGTCGTACAGAAAAGTTATGTTTATTATAAATGAGTTACGTTTTGCGATTGGAGTTCATCGAAACCGATAAGTTACTGAGTATTTTCAGTAAAAGCTAACAAATAAGCAGAGAAACTTTAAGTTAACATCTAGAAAGATATTTGGTAAAGTACTTGCTCTTGTTTAAAGTAATTGGTTCCAATAACTGTAGGTAGAACGTAATATTATGAGAAAGTTACCGAGTACTTGACACGTAAATTACTGATATTTTAAGTATGCGCGTAAAAGTCTCAAAGTGTCATTATACGTTATTTAATTATGGGTTGCCATCAATTTATGCTATTTAAAGTCCAAAGCGATTTCAATGATTACTGTCATATTCACCTGGATAATGTCTCATTGCTGAGAACAGGTCTCTCAGTGGGAAAAAAATTGAGGTACATTAATACATTTCATAAACCATTAAGATCTTTTATTTAGGGATTTTACAGGTTTGACGATGTTACTTTCAACGGAAAAGAATGTCATAATTAATTATTATCAATATGCAAATAGCTTTGAAAAATCGACCTGACCGTTCAACTTTGCTCTGTACTCTACTTTGTTATTGTTACTCTCACATACTAATATAATAAGGTCTGAACCGTTATGTAGGTACTTTACATGATTTGAGACTAATATTATCACGGAACTTTCATATTTAACGAAATAGTTAGTGTTGTGCGTCGTGATATGGAACCTAAAGAAGAAAACGAATTAGACGTAGGGAAGATAGATGAACCTACCACTAGTGCTTGTCAACGATATCTCCTTGCCACCTTAGTTTCACCGTGACCAGCAAAAATCATTAAAATACCGTATATCGTAAGTACCCCTTATATATTACAACGCTATATACTTTACCTGCTTGCATTCGTACTTCTGGTCCGAACCGCTTGACGACTTCCACGGCAAGGACCGCGGCAGCTTGATGGAGTCCGTGAGCTAGGAGCTGCGCTATCGTTGCCGCGGCGGCTACCCCCCATCCCCACCCGCCTTCCGGGTAGTAGTGCCGAGTGAGGGTCAGGAGCTGTCTCGGGTCGAGCTTCGGCTGTCGTGCGGGCGGTCCCCCACTCGCCTCTAGTACAAGCGGGAGCGACCTCGTGCGCAGCAGCGGCGCGCCGCCCGAGGACCATGACTCTTCCATCAATGCGTGCGCGCATTGTGCGCGGGACTCATCACCGCTCCGTGCACACACCTCTCATGTCCGCTCTCGAGTCATTGCCTACCTTCCTCGCTTTAACTATTTTAGAATCAAGTTAAGACTAAGCTCTTAATAAATATAGCTGGAGGCTCACTGCTCACTTAATAAGTCTATAATATAGTGCAATAAAAATTATTTGTATTAAAACGTCTTTTTATAAATAGGGTTGTTTGTCGTTTTATGCTTAGAAAACCTTTTTATTCGAAACTTATATTCTGGGGGCGCTTATAAAATAACTTGTCCGCCATCTTGGCGTGTCCGCTGTATTCGATAGCTAATGATACATTCTCATTAAAACCAAACGTATATGTAAAAAAAAACAATTGGTCGGTGAAATTGACTAAAATTCAGTTGCAAGATATAACCCTAACATACTTACAAAATAACAAGGCAAGTTAAATACAAGCTTGTAAAAAGCTTTTCGCTCTTAGAAACTAATTCGTTTGTAAACCACAAAAACATATAAGTATAAGATTATTAGATGTCCACCCGACACGCTAAATATGTCATGTTCCATCTATTGGAACTTATCGATATGAGAAAAGTGAAGAAATAAAGACTCTATAAATAGCAATTTGACATATCTATGAGTCGAATGTAATAACGTCTCGTAAGCATTTGAGATAGAATCGTAGAAACCCGCGTCTGGGTACAGCCGCATAAATCTCCCTGGACTCATGTCTGCGCTACGCACTAAATCTTAACGAACAATTCAGTATCAGAATGTAGTCGAAGTGTAATTACTGTGATATGTTTTACTGATAACGTTAATGAGATTTTCTATTTCATGATATACGTTTTTCCTTAGTTTTGCGCATACTGTTTAAACTTATTACACCATGACATAGCAACGATTACGAATCATGTCTGAAAAACAATTTAAATTTATAACAGAATATATTCCTACTTGATTTTTTTCACTATGAATGCGCACTTGTTTATTAAAATAAATAAATTCTTATACAAAACGTAATATTTTATTTATGTAGATGCTTTAAAAACCATTTAGAGGGAAATGAATACTACATAAATATACATTTTATTTGGTAGCTTCAAACCAAGTCCGATTCCGTCGTAAACCAACATAAAAAACTTTTTATGAGCGTACCTAATTTATTTTTACGTGATCGAAGAATAAAGTTGATGTTGATTTAGTTATATATGGCTCCAGAATTAGTTATATATAGCTGACAGTAATCAATTAGAAATTTAGTACAAAAACATACAGTTACTTAAAAGAAAATACAGTTTCCTTGGTTATTTTTGAATCCATTACTGTATCTCTGATGGATTTAATTATGGAAGGTAATACTCCAAAATGATGATAACGTTTCTAGACATCATAAATAAGTACACTTGTGATTAAGTATGTTACCATTAAACATTTGTTTTACAATATTCAAATAATAGAATAGAAGTTATGTTCTGATTTTTCGTTGTTATCTAAAATTATTTTTTAATATAATGTTCGTAAAATTGTTAGTCCACCTTATGTAGCAATAAATATGAATATAAACCTACTCAACTCAGCGCTGAAAAAATATTTAGACACCATATTTAAGATAAAAGTTTCAGTGGAGTTCTGAAAAATATTATTAAAATAAATATTGAGCGTCGGTTTACCCTCTTTATCTTTGTTTTACTACATGAATAATTCCATATAAGCTGCCTTAGTGAATTTTTTGAGGTTATAAAAAAGGTTTAAAGCTTATGAAAACCTTTTTAGGAAACCTGCGATATTAAACCATAAAAGTGTGAAACGGGTAAACGTTCTAAAATTAGGACTATGACCAAGAATTTGCTTGTAATAACGTCATGATTCCTTAAATGGAGTGGAAATTATGAAAAGATCTGATACAAGCCCGAAATTTAATCGACGCGAGAATCTGATAGAGCTTTACGAGATTGTCAAAATGATAAAATGCCGTGACGTGGCACATCTGTAAATAAACGTCAGATACCTTTTTAGGCACCAAAAATGTATATCCAGTTATACAAATCATGGACGCAAATAAGTTTATTAAAGGTAATATAGCTAGTTAGTTGGCGATCGTAGTGAACTTACAGAGTATGGTGTAAATCAGGTAAAATTGTATTGAAGCTTCTTGTTGGTCATTTAATAAATTCCCATGATATTTTTTGTGCATAAGAAGGAGAAATTATTCATCATGAAATCTAAGATCTATTTCACACTATAGGCTCTAGTCTTGTCTCTACAGCGTAGGTGGTTGATTAACTTAACAGTGGGAATTAGTGTGAACTTAAGGAAAGCATTAGGTGGATTCAGAATGTTACCAGCGAACTGTATGTACATGTATTTATATTATTGTAAAAACCAGTGGACTAGACAGTATTTGTATAATCATTATCTGGGTTATAAACGGATGGGGACTTTACTTATTTCCGACTTACGAACATTTTCACTCACATGTTTATGTGAATTTTTCCATATTCTGATAAATTAATTTTGATTTTCATGCCTCGTATCTTTTTATTTTCACTTTTTATCCGTAAAGTCCGAAATGATTTTATGAAATTTTCGAACGGTGATTTTCATGTTCGATAAGTTATTTTGTACGAGTACGTTAGATAATCCATCTTAAATGCAAATATGGACCCATAGTTACTCTATAAATAGACTTGCAAATCCATATTACACCAGCAGAAAGGGGACTTGTTTGTTGTTTATAATTTATTGCTAAACATCCCAAGGGCAATGTAAAAACTTGGCGCTCCTTAAGTAGGTACTTGCTCTGAAGTATTTGTATTGACAAAGAGATTAAGTGTATTGTTTTTGCAGTGAAATATGACTAATTTGTGCCCTATACCATAAATATTCGGGGTAAAGTGGAGATATTGATAGTATATTTACATTTTTGTCGGAAAAGCAGTATATTTTGCCCTAAATATCGGGTGTTCATGGCAGCCTGGCAAAGAAGGTGCATGTTACTTGTTGACAGGGGATGACGGTTATCTATCCCTATTAGAGATAAAAATGTTAGTCATTTTTTCATAGCACAATTTTATCGTAATGGTTTTTTGAATAGCATGTATATGCGAGTATTATTATCAGGAAATTTGCAAAGCAATTTGCGTTGGCATCAATTCTTGTTGGAAATACGTGCAATGCAAGAATGGCCGAGTTATTTTTCAAAATTTTACCAAAAGTTCAAATAGTTTCTACGTATAAGTACATTGTTGTATGTATATTGGCTACACATAAATCTTTATAGCCCTTAGTATATACTTAGAGGTCGTATTCAAAAGGTATTTATTAATTAATTTCCTAATATTGGACGAAAATTTCGTACCTATCCTTGACAAAGTAACAAAGATTGTCTTGACTTGACTTTTTTCCTAAAAGAATTTCTTGAGAGTAATTTCTAAGTGTAATATATGTAAGAAGAAAGTGATTGATAATCTTTGTAACGGGGCAGGGGATCCGTTAGCTGTCCTTACATAAAAAGTTTTCCATTATCATTTAGCTAATTTCGTATAATTTTTCCTGAGTTTTTATTGTTGTATCTCTTAAACTTAGTAAGAAAAAAATATAAATTTCATACCCTAGAATCTCAAACTTATCGTTAGTATAAAATACATGTATCTTTGAGTTTTCGAGACAATACATTAGATTCTTCGAAGTCGTCTTACAAATTAGTAATAGAATTACCGCTTGTTACCCGACTGCATCAGAAGGAGGTTAATGTTTTTCGAGCGTATGTATGTATGTTTGTTTGAATGTATGTCCTTTTCTTTGGCACGCGCTACAGCCCAAACGGGTTGACGGACTGTGACTTATGATATATCATTAGAATCGTTTCAGTTTGCAGAGTGACATAGGCTATTTAATTTTTAAGAATGACGCCTGGAAATAGTGGAAAAAGGGGAGGAGGGAACAATTTCTTTACTATTATGACAATATGGGTATCAAATGAAAGCTAGTAAATAGACCAATCTAAATATGTAAAAATTATAATTTACTTGACTAATTTGACAAAAAACATATAAGCGTTAAATTAAATTTATATCATTATGAACAAAAAATTTTTTTAAGCAGTCGGGTTTTTGTTTTAATGTTTTTTATCGATGTTACTAGTTTCATGTAAAGAAATAATCGTGTGAGTATCATGAAGTTAACAAAGGAATGTAACGATTATCAACCCTTTCTTGGGTAGGATAGCGGCAGATGACCCTAATCCTTTCCATTCGAAACCCGTACCGAACAGTAATGGATTTATGATGAAACAAGTTTCATCCCTTGTTATACTTAGAGTAGGGCTTAAGAAAAATCCTTTTTTAGTGCTCATATGCTTTGGCAACATATTTTTTTATCAGATTGAAGTACCAAACAAGCAGGCCCCCTAACAGTAAGTGGTTACTGTTCATGGACATCTGTAAGGAACTTCATTTAGAACCATGTTTATATCTGAAGTCGATCACAGATGCGTCGCTAGTTCCGAAAACTAAGAGAGATTTTCATGTGAAAATGAGTTGGCATACATAATTCCACCGAAACGTAACTTCTTCACGCTAGAAATAGGTGTGGCGGTGGTACCCCCCCAGTCGGATATATGTATATGTACCAACTACCATCTCTAAAACTAAACTATTAACTAACTGCACTTATTTGTG
>DWNE01000633.1:0-27038 GCA_018249875.1 Cecropterus toxeus | reverse complement strand
TATTTGTATAAATGTGGTTACAAATGATGTTGGTACATTTTATTTTTGAGCTCACATTTGCCACATAGTGGCGTACATGGCGTACTTTATAAACAAAGAACATAATATAACGTATTTTATGATAATGAAAGAAAGAAAAATCGTATTAAATGTATTTGGAGCCGATTTTGAAACTGTATAATTAAGTTAAAACTTTTTTTTTCAAAGCAAGAAATCAACGACGCGTGATGTCACTTTGGAAAACACACTTGTAATATTGCGCCATTAGTGTGTATCGCGTGTCATTAGCAAAACCTTGTGGAATGTTATTTATTAATAATTTAAAACTGAAGGAATTGACATTAAAAACATTTTTCTTTATATTTACATACTAACACGATATTTGCTTGCTTTATTTTAAATAGTTTTATCTAGATACATATTATTTTATGTGCCTCTTAAATAATTCTACACAGTGTCATTGTACAAATAATTCAAAACCAGTCCAAAACTTAACGAACAAATATTAATACTCTTTAGCAGAGATAAAAATTTGCATATTTGAAATATGCAAAAATATGAATGTCTAATCGGGTTGGGCTACAGCCTAATTGACACCCACTGCGACCGAGCCTTAATTAAAAGTCCGTGTAACTGCTTAATTTTCGACGCCTTCCCACTGCGGGTTTGGTAGCTTTAACATTTTATAGGGAGCAGGGAAATTGGCATATTCTCGCGGAAAATACTGCTACATTAAGAAAGGATAATTCGTTTGCTTTATACAAATTATAGTTATGGAAAATCTCCCGAACTAAGCTTCTATCATGCACTTGAAAAATTTAATAGTCAAATTGACTTTTACTAACTTATAAGATATAAAGTATCGTTTTTTTTACCGGAATAAAGTAGGAACCGAGCGTGCAGTCTACCTGATAGTAAGTGGTTACTTTCGCCCATGGATATTTGTAAGCAACTTCATTTAGTAAAGGGTCAATAAAGAGGGTCAATAGTGAAGATACTAAAGGCACCTTTAGTATCTTCACTATTGACTTTTTGACCCAGATTAATATTATAAACATTCAATATAACCATCATATTTGTGTTACTAATGGTAGAATTAAACATATAATTTCATATATTCACCCCAAAAAAGAACATTTGTAAAATCAAATTCAAATACAACGAAGTAAAACATGAATAACAAAGTTAAAACCCCATTTAGCCAGAACACAAATGAGTTAAATTTGCGTCGGTTATATAATTTCCTCGAGATTTATATTGCAGAATTAAAGGCAGATATACATTTATTTGCAACAGGGCTGGGGAACTCTATAATAATATAATCACGTGTATAGTAACTACGACGTCCCGAGTTATGACGTCATAAATCACCAATTATTATTGAAGCCGAACTTAATAATATTTTTGAATTTTGTTGGTTTGAATGAAAGTCTCATGGACATCTATAAACCACTTAATATAGAACAGGGGCTCTATCTAAAGTCGATTCCAGAGGCATTGCTACTCCCGAGGATTAAGATGGTCGCCTCATATATGAGTGAGCTGGCAACCAATAGGTATATATGAAGTCGTCATCGTTTGACCGATCACTATGAAAACGAGGTTTATATGTAATCCATTTATTCAAACTTCGTAACTTAAGTCCAAAAACTAGAAATTGAATTGTGAGAAAGTTAGAATATGTAAGTATGAAATAACTAGCAATTTACCTAAAATTTAAGCCATTGTCACATTGGTTTTAACTACACACAACCGACCTAATTAGTGACATTGGTGGAGATTTAATATGTGTTTTGTCACAAAAAGTTGCAGGTAATCTCGCTATGTCACTGTGGGGCGGAAACAGACGAGCTCATTACATCGTAACGTTTCTGAATTAACCCCCGAAAGTCGATTAGTTGCGACAAAATTATGCAATTTCACGACTTTTTTAGTTGCTTATTTTAGTTGTTCATTTTAGCTTTTTCTTATTTCCTTAAATTATTTAAAAGCAATTTGTTGAGAAAAACGCAGAGTACATTATTTATTATTATGCGTATAATAAAAACCATCAATTGCTTAAATCATGAACTACAATATTCTAGGGAAACCTAAAAAGGTATTGCATATATTTTTTAAGCGTGGTTGAAGTCTACCAATCTGTATTTGATGCGAATAATAATAAACTGTAGCGGAAGGAATCATTCTGACAGGAGATCTGCCACTAGAAAGAGAATAATAAGGGTTAGTGATGAAGATGAAATACGTAAATACTTCTAATGCTGTATGATACCTTGCGTAAGCACTTACGTAATTTTTGAAGGTAGTCGAACCCTTCGACAGTCGACTACGGAGGTACCACCGTCATACTTATTTCTGCCCAATAAAGTAGTGTTAAGCGCTACTTAATTCTGATCTAAAAAGTGTGGTAAGAGAGGCAATATTTTTTCGAAGGTTTCCAACTTGCCAGGTGATAGAACGGGTGGTAGTTGACCGGGGAAGTACCACCGCTACACTTATTTCTAGCGTGAATTATTATTTCACTTAGTTCTTGCATTTCGGTGGAAGGGTGTGGTTGCCACCCCACTTTTATACGAGGCGACCATCTCAGTCCTCGGGAGTAGCAACGCGTCTGTGGTCGACTTCATGTAGAACCCCTGTTTTATATGAGGTTGCTTACAAATGTCCATGGGTGGCAGAAGCCACTTACCATCAGGTGGGCTGCTTGCTATTTTAATAAAATAAAATAAAAACTTAGTGCTTATAGGTAGCAACTCATCTATGGCCAACCTTAGGACTAATTCTCATTTTATCCGCGGTTAATTACACGTGTCTCTTGGCGGTAGTGGTCACCTACCATCAGGCCATGGACATTCGCTACTTCAATATTACAAATCAAAACGTAGAGGAAGAAAAAAAAACAAAACAGTTCTACTTGTCCCATGATTCCACACGAAGATCTAAATACGATTGTAATTTGTCGCCCAGCGATTAACCGCATCTGCGGCCACAGCTGCTCGGAATGGCGACCCTCCAATTAGCGTGATGGAAAAATATGCTATTCGTCAACGTCGGCCCTTATCGCTATCAATAAATATTAGTCGAGTTACCATTATGATTTGATGATCTTTGGGCTCTGGTTTTAACAACTCAACGGGGATTTTCGGTTAACTAATTGTGCTCGAAATTTTATACAACGTATGTTTTTTGTTTGACTTGTTTGTCTGACGCGCAATGGGTCCCGGGTTCGATTCCCGGCCAGACAGAAATATGAATGATGAGTTTCGATTCTGTTCTGGGTCTGTATTCGTGTTTGTGTGTCCATTGCATCCACGACACGGGAGAAAATCCTAGTGTGGGGCTATGAGTGTAGAAAGCGTGTGCGTTTTTTTGTCATATTACGAAATGGCATAATGGTTATAATTATGCCATGTTATGTTCATTGTGTCTATTATAGAACCAAAAAAAATTGACAATTGACTGCTCAGATTTTGAATCCGGGATACATTGCGAGGCAGACTGCCCTTAAGTGAAGCTGTTAGCTCTTGTTGTATTTAACGAAGGATCTATTAATGTGTTTTTGTTTTATAACTAAAATCTATTAAATAATACATAGTGGTCGCCAAGCTGTTTCGAAAATCAACTGTACTTACTAATCCAAAAAATCGACAAAAAAGGCAAGTGACTTATTTTAGCACCCTCTTTCATTAGAGATATTAGCATTAACATAGTCAAATAAATAATATTTAATATTATTTCCTATGTATAAATAAACAAGATGGTAAAAAAGGAAATAAAAAACGAAAACGTATGTACGAAGTAAAAAGACAAACCCGTTGAGTTTCTGCCTAGATCTCGTTGGGGTTGTGTAAGAAAATTATTGTAACTGACAATTTGTATAGGCCTACACGGGCAATAGGCTTACACAAATAAAAAAAAAAATAGGTAATGGAAATTCTGTATTTTAATAACTATTCTTCTTATTATTGTAAACGAAACTTGTACTAAGACCTAACTTTTCAGTTATTTAAAAAAATCGGTCAAGTGCGAGTCGGACTCGCGCACGAAGGGTTTCGCTTTTCCATTATCTAGAATATTGAGCAAAAAACACGTTTATTGTATGGAGACCTTAATATATATATATTTTTTATTTTAAGTATGTCATAGCGCCAACGGAAATACATCATTTGTGAAAATTTCAGCTTAGTTTCAGCTCAGGAGTCTTAGTAATAGGGTCCCGTTTTACCCGTTTTTAAAACACTAACATGAAAAATTATTGGCATCGCTGTCTCTGTGCAAGGTTTCCAAGACGCTGGCAGCATTTATATGTTATTTTTATATGTTACATCTTAACCATTTTCATTTATAGAGTAACTGCAGCACATAAAAAAGTAATAAAATTATGCCTTAAAGTATTTCTTCCAAAGCCAATTAAGTTGTTCGAGTTCAAATAGCATATCTTCCAGTGGTATTCGTAATTGGCGTGGATTCCATCGCGTATAGTATGAAAGACCGTTTTAATTGGGGAGCGTACAGACGGATTTTCAGTTATTTTTTTTGATGCAATAAGAAGTTAAATGCATAGATATGTCAATTGACAACGAGTTAGTATTTTTGCTTTTGTTTAATTATTGTTGGAGAGGGCTATGCTTAGAATTTCGCTACAAGATATGATTCACAACGATGAAATCCGTAGACGAACTAAGGTTACCGACATCGCTCTCAAAATTAGCAAGATGAAGTGGCAATGGGCTGGCCACATCGCTCTAAGGACCGATAACCGATGGGGAAGAAAAGTCCTCGAGTGGCGACCACATTTAGGCAAGAGGAGCACAGGTCGCTCCCCGACCTGCTGAACCCATGTCCTGAAGAAGACAGCGGGGAACCGTTGAATTCAGAAGGCACAGGACCGGTTGGAATGGCGCCGTTTAGTGGAGGCCTATGTCCAGCAGTGGACCTTAAAAGGCTGATGGGTGGATGGATTAATTACTGTTGACTGGCTTATGCCCGCGGATTCGCCCTGCGGTCAGGTTAATCACGGTGATGTTATATGTAGTATCCCATGTGTCATAACTTACTAATGTTCCAAATTTTAGCGTAATCCGACCAGTAGTTTTTAAGTAAAATAGTAGCTAGTAAATACACATTCGCATCTCGCACCTCACAAACTTTCGCATTGAAAAAAATATAAATGAGATTTATGAATTTTAATTCAAGTGTGAGACCAGCTCGCATTCGGAGGGTTCCATCACTAAATATAAACTTTTTTTATTTAGTATTTGTTATCATATATTTACTTATCAAATATTTACTTGTTATGTTTGTTATAGGTACGTGGGTGCTCTGGGATTTTTTTTTTTAATTTTGCTATAGTTACTACAACGGCCATAGTTGTATACACAGTAATAAGTCCCTTCACAGACAGACAGATAGCAGAGGCATAATAGTAGGATTCAGATGTTACCCTGTGCATGGAACCCTAAAAAGCAAAGCAAAATATTATTAGACTTAAATACATTTTTTGTACATAATACAAAGTCAAAATAGTCATTAAATAATAAATTATACTTACACAGAAGCGTTTTTAGTACGTGTCTTAAATAATTATTCCACTAAAGCTAGAATAAGTTATTAAGGTAAAGCCTTAGGGTCTAACTGTTAGCAACAGTACGTACGGGCTTAACCGGTAATTAACTACTGAGAAAGGTTGATATTAACTTGCATATTTTAGTGCCTTAGCCGTGTCGAAGAAATACGGTTCGGCGGTGCGTTAATAAATTTAATTTTTATTTATTAAAATACGCTTATTAAAAACGCTTTCTACACTCATAGCCTCACAGTGGGAATTTCTCCTGTGTCATGGGTACCATGGACGCACAAAGACGAATACACAAACACCCAGAAGTAAGAAGAAGAAGTCAAAACTCATCATTCACTTTTCTGTCTGGCCAAGGATCGAACCCGGGACCCACTGCGTGTCAGACGGGTATGGTGATCGCTCCGCCACGCGGGTCGTTAAATTTATTATTACCCGATTGCGTCAGAAGGAGGCAAATGTTTTTTAAACGTATAAATATATATATATGTGTGTGTGTGTATTTTTTTTTATATGTATGTCCATTTATTTATCACGCGCTACAGCTCAAACGGCTTGACGGATTGTAACGTATGACATATTAGAATCTTCTCAGTTTGGAAAATGACATAGGCTATATGATTTTTAAAATGGCACCTGGATAGAGGATAGAGGTAAAGGTAGTTTTACTTGACTATTTTCACAAAATCTTATATGAATGTTAAATTAAATATATCATTATGAACATTTTTTTTTCTTTTTTTAACAATTTGTTTTTCGCATAGCAATAAAAGAGTGCTCCAGTATCTTGCCTTAAATTTGACTAAACTTGAGGCTTGTTTGGCAAGATACGCTATACATTAACAAGTCTATTAAACTTAAAAGCCTACGAAGCCAATTTGCGCGAAAGTATGCATCCTAGAATTTAATATGTATGGTTCAGTTTCTTGCTACTAATTATTAGGCAAAGGGTCTTAACGTGTACAATTTAGAGCCTTTATCAAGTCTCGTTAAGACCACAGTAACGGATTATTTAAGTAGGCTTTGTTACCGTGGAAGGGTTAATTGATATTATTTATTATATTATAAATAAGGAGAGCAACGAGCGAATTCCATGGTGCAAGGAACTTATGCGACATTTTCACTTTACATCAACATTTTAAATTATATGGCTGTAATTTATTTTAGGTCGCGTTGTTAGACAGAGCTTCTATACCATTGGAGAGGGCTTTTCAAAAAGTTTAAATAAAAATGATGTGTTTCTCAATTACGAGAATAATTCAAACATAATGGACAGAAGCCTTATTGTTTATTACTATAATATATATAATTTAATTTGACATTAAGCAAAACGATGCACAAGTGTTGAGTTTTACTCCCCTAAGATGCTTAAAGTAACAAAATGAGGGTGATAGGATCTCCCCTCGTTGTATTTCATAGTTCCGTGCCCCGTAGCATAATGAAGGTTTCGTAGACGCTGCTTCGGCAAGTCTATACGTGTGCTTCTTTGCCTATTTTTAGGGTTCCGTAGCCAAATGGCGATTATCGGAACCCTTATATGTAGATTCGTCATGTCTCTCTGTCTGTCCGTCCGTCTGTTCGTCTGTCCTTATGTTACAGCCACTAATCAGAAACTATTAACACTACAGATTTAAAACTTGGTAAGTAAGTGTATTTTGTAAACCGCTTTCCGAATTACGTACAAAAGTAAAAAAATATATTAAATTTAGGGGGGCTGTCATACATGGAACGGAAACTCAAAAAAAATCATCTTATCCACACGTGTTGTGTTTATAGAAAGGTCTTCAAAAATGACATTGAGGTTTCTAAAACCATTTTTCCTAAAGTCGATTGTTTTAGAGATAACCTTTTCAAAGCGGTAAAATATCCTCTCCCCCGTCTAACTTTTAACCTAAGAGAGTGAGAAATCTGCGATAAACATAATATGTTATACACGTTAAGGAAAACTTTTAATGAAAAATTGGTTCGAACAAGATACGGTTCACAGTTTTTGAGATATAGCACTTTTTCAAAAACCGAATATCATAACTTTGTAATTCATACAAACATTTATTTCATACAATATAATATGAACATAATTTATTTTCCTACCTTTCTAACTTAGGTATCGGCTGCTCGGATTTTTAAGAAAATTTTCCGGAAAATGTGATATACACGTTGTTAACTCTATTTTTGAGGATATACATAGTATTTTATATATTGAAATTCTATTCAACGCAATTGCTCCGCCGGTGCGAACTAAAGTTCTCAAAGGCTAAATGGTGCAAGGAGCTCGGAGTCCGCACGTGCACCCTTTGCCGGTCGATTTGGCGCCGGTAAGTAGCATAAATTGATACCAAATTGTTTAACATCGTGTGGGAACGTAAACGCATTTGACGTCGAACCTTTTATGTGAACATGAAATTTGATGGGCTCTGATACCGCTATTGTTATGAGGAAACGGAGAAATGGAGTGACTAATTCTACGGTTCTAAAGTTTCATTTAAAAGTAGGTACTTTGATGGTGGTAGAACCCATCGTGGGTCCAATGCGGAGGTATCACCTCGACACCTATTTCTGCCGAATAATGCTGTGGTGCTCTGGTCTGAACGGTGTGGCAACGTGGTAACGTGGTTAGTTCAGGCATTCCAATTTCTCTTTATTTATTCTCCAGGGGTAGCAATATATCGATGGCCAATTAATAATGGAAGACTAATATTATCTGACGTTGAATACAGGTATCCATGGGCGGCAGTTGTCGCTTACTATCGGATGGACTGCATGTTCATTTGCAACTTCCGTATTATAAAAAATAACTTGCGTTTATTTATACATATAAACAATAAACCACTGTGAAATACATAGCTTTATAATGACCTAGGTTCTCTCGACATTTATTTACAGTATAAATTCAAACTTTTGCAATAATCGAGTGATGTAAATAACTTCCCTCGCTAGTGGCTCTCATTATAATTTTGGCTACCAATCACTGATTTGCAGAAGATGTTCAGAAGTCATGTAAGGATAAGAAATTATTTACAACATTCTTCATTAAATTAAAGAAAAATCCTGGTAATATTTTCAAAGATGTTAAGGGTGTTGGAAGATGGTGTTGGACACTTATCTTCGCAATAATTATGACAGCAGAATTCTGATTTGAAGGTGCTAATATGAAGTGCTAACGGGTAAAACGTATAAAAGTTTATTAATTATTTTAAGTATAATTCTAGTACTAACATACGAGCGCAAAGTTCACATATTCAAACTAAACATTTACATTCATTTAGCTAATATACTCACGGTTTTAAGAGCTTTTGTGTGTTTGAGATGCCTCAAACAGTGCCGTACGTTAGAGGGATATTATTATGCGTTGCTGTTGTTTTTAATCCGTTTCATAAACAATTTGTAACTTTTCACTGTAAATATTTCTGGTATGGAGTTTGACATGCATAAATGGGCTCTGAAATAGTTGAGCCTGTCACATATCGTTTAGCCTCTGTGTATGTTGTATATTTCTATGAATATGTAAGTGTAATATTTAAAAGCTTTTATTTAACTTGCAATGTTTGTATGTAAGTACGTTTGGCTCAAATCTTGCAAGCTGAATTTAACCCACTTCTTAGTGCCCGATTGAGCTGAAATTTGGAATACCCATTAAGTTATGATGACAATGCAATTATATGTAATCGATGTTGTTGTAATTCTAAAATGGCCGCCGCAACAAAATGGCGGAATAATTATTTGTTGGGGTTATTGCGAAATATTTTTGTTTTTAATTTTTTTTCATACGATTTGATACAACTTTTATCGTTCGCTTGTTAATTTTTAGAAGAAATCATAAAATATTTTTTGGGCAAACCTAGTTTTATGCAATGTCTTGTTAAATACATTATTGTAAAAAGATTCCGTTAAAACTTAGTACATGTTCACTTAAGATTAGATCGTATACAAAATACAAACCAATATTCATTTAACAAGAATTGTTGTTACTACACAAATAAGTAAGAGATTTAAGCTATAATAAAAATATGAAAATGCATTTTATAATAACATATATACCAACTTACCTCAAATAAACTGATAGATCAGGTATGCGCACGTTATCTGAAACAAAGTAATAAAATAAATTTATATTGGTATAAATGGTAGTATCCTTTGTGGTTCCAGAAGTACCTACCATCGCCACATATATTTTTGCCTAAAAATGCATTTGGTCTTATACCCATAGTACCTATTACTCATTCGAGACATTCCTATATGGTCCTCAGAAGTAGACTCACACCTGTAGCTAGTCTCAGGTAAGCCTTTAACCTTATCTAAAGGTGATTGCATATGTGTATGGGCGGTTGTGGAATCTTACCATACACATGCATGGATTGCATGTCCATTAGCTACTTGTACGAATATAATATAAATAGAATACAAAACCGTGGCACTCCAGGGGTGTCGACAGAAGTAAAATAATAATAATTACGAGTGTTTTTTTTAAATTTTAAACATATAATATGCGTACATTCAGAGATTTTGGTTACGATGACAGTGTCGAAAGTTTAATATTTTTTTAACCGACTTCAAAAAGGAGGAGGTTATCAATTCGGTTGGCTTTTTTATGCACTTACGTACACCGATTTCTCCGCCAATTGTGGACCGATTTCAAAAATTTTTGTTTCATTCGGTAGATAGGTAGATATGGTCCCACAATCACATAAGTAATGATTTGATAACGGGATCCCGAGAAAATGGAGGCAAACCCTCAAATACGCACATATTTACATTAATTTGAGATGACTCAGCCTCTGCCAATCCGACGTGAATGTACGTAATCGCTGATAATGATGACCTATGTTATGGATTAGAATTGGGTTTAGTATTCGCGTTTTATATGTAGGATGAGTTAGGCTAGGTTGAACATAAAAGTACTTAAACATAAAGCGTAATAACTAACACCTAGTTAACTACTAGTTATTAGTTATTACGCTGGATCATGACGACAGAACTGTGTCCAATATATTAAGCACCGACTTCGGGACTATGTACTAAACTAACATGTATTTAAATTATTTTTTATTTTTTTGATATCATTGAAGTCGGTTATATTTTTTGTTAAAAAAAAATCCATCCCAAACAATACCCAACATGCCTAAAGAAGTTTGCACTACAAAAAACCTATAAGGAAATATCATCAGTTATCACAATTTACGCTGACTCAACTTGACCCATTTAACGTAAAATCGCTTAGAGAAAGAAAAATAAAAAACAAGGATATAAGACACTCCAGAATCCCATTCGAGTTCCTGTAATCGGCTGACTCTTCCAACCTATCCAGGGGTTGCTTGAATACAAATTTGATTGCAACCCACGTTTGTCTCTGCCGAGTTTACGATCGTGATCTTACGTTTACCGACCATAAAACGACCGGCGATAGTCCAGAGCGAAATGAACTGAAAGAAGATATGCCTTGTAATAGTTTTGTTTCGTGGCTCGCCGTGAATCTCAACCGAAGGTTCGTTGCAGGTTCGAATGCGATTTCTAAATTTTAATTAGAGCTTGTAACTTAGAGTCAGTTTTGGTGATGAAGGAAAACATCATAAGAGAACTTCGGAAGTTGGATAATTCTCGATAGTTTATGGGAAGTCTAAGCCTTTGTAGTACTGATAGAAGACCAGTGTTACTCTTAGGATGAAAAAAGATTTATTGATGATAAAAATGACGAATGTTTTATTTCATTAGACATAATAGATAACCTATAATTTTATACGTGTACTTTTTGAAATAAAATTGCAAAGAGCGATTGATTCATTGAATTGCTTTATTTTTACGACAAATATTTACATGATCTATACACATGGTAAAAATGAACGTTTTGCGTATTTTACATTTTGTATAAAAAATATTTTCAGACCGACAGTAAGTCTATATATAAATTTCAACACTTTTATTTTTTGCATGTCTGCTTGTGTGTATTTAAATCTGGACAAACTAAAAAGCTATTAAATTTGATTTGAGGATTGTATATATATATTCATAGTTCATGCCTTGAGGTACCTAACATTTCGTATTAATTTCATTAAAATCCATCAATCCTGTCAAAAGTTATTACATTTTAAGATATGTGACATTTTTTAAAGCGAGTAAAACCGCAGAGCACACCTAGTCATATAAAATTTGTCGTGACTCTTTTTAATAATGCCTTCCATGTCAATAAATATTCCGGTTGTATTAATAATGACATTTTGTATCAATTTAAGTTTGATTTTTAACCGACTTTCTCGGAAATGTTTGCCCTCTTCATTCTTCAGTAAGTTTATGCAAATGAAAACTATTATTACATTGTACACTGAAGAGTTATTACGGGGTAATCGTTGCTCAACAAATACCTGGCTCGGATAAAGAGCGGGATACTAATTACCCGTTGCAAATTTAATGACGCGGCT
This sequence comes from Cecropterus toxeus, assembly GCA_018249875.1. NCBI lineage: Eukaryota > Metazoa > Arthropoda > Insecta > Lepidoptera > Hesperiidae > Cecropterus > Cecropterus toxeus. The sequence goes on along the minus strand of DWNE01000633.1, from coordinate 15,050 downwards.
TTCCGTCTGTTCGTTTAGCTGCGGTTGACTGGGTAATTAACTATATCAGGCTAGAACTCTTTTACGGTGTGCTTTATAAAGAGAAGTAATAATTTTTAATATTAATGAAAATTTCATTAATTTTTAATGGGTATTATTTTGTTTTGTCGACACTTACAATTGATGCAGGTTCATGCAGGTGTAGCACTAGGGGTATAGGTATGAAAACCCTAAAAGGGTAGGTACAAAGCAAGTTCCCTATATGCAAATTGAGGCCAGGCAAAGAGTGTAGTTAGTTAAATATCTCACATTACTTTATCAAAAAAAGGTCAGAAGATTTGCTCCAGATATCAAAATATTAAACAAGTGTACTATATTGACCGCTCAAAATCATGTACAATTTTGTCCATCCATTGCCACTTAAGAATCATACGACCAAACAGGCAGGCCGGCTTTCTAAATGTATTCTTTGTACTGCTTTATTCTTGTAGAGCAGAAAAGTTGAGACATAAACGAGTTCCAGTTTAGTCTTTGGAAAACTTAGGGTTGGTTGCAGATGACCATTAGCATTACCACTTATCATTAACCGGATAAAAGTACTCTATATAAAAGTATTATAGAGAAAATAGCACATACATACGTACACAAGTATGCACGCTCACCCTCACACCTACATATACATACGATTCTACATACGAGTTTTCTATGTTCTAAAACGTTATATTAAAGAAATAACTAAAATATTGAAAACACATCCAAACTAAACATACACGTTCAAAAAACATATTTAGAGTTTTTGTGAAACTCTCACAACGTATTGACTCCAAACTTTACGCTTGCAATATTCATATGTATAAAGGTCTCGTGGGTACGCGGAGTGAACTTCTAACTGTACTCAAACAGCATACAATGTTCACAGCTATAAAACAACTCGCGTCGAAGTAAATTCCACAATGTCTACTAGTCGTTCCTTTTATAAAGCAATACTTTAGCACGCGGCTTTACTTACGTCCGTTGGATTAGATTTTTTTCCGCTCGTTCGTTAAAAAAACACCCCTAAAAAAACACAGCAGTTATAAAATTGTAGTATAAGGTTCTAATTTTGCGAAGTATTGTTTAATTGAGCAGTGATAGCTTAATGGTTGAAACTCGGCCTCTTAATCGAGGGTCCGAGGATCGAATCCCAGGCACGCACCACTGATTTTTCTAAAATGATGTGCGTATTAGAATTTAATTATCACTGCTTTACGATGAAGGAAAACATCGTGAGGAAACCTGCACATCTTAGAGTTCTCTAAAAAAAAGTTATTAAATGTGTGTGAAGCCTACCAATTCGCACTTGGCCAGCGCGTTGGACTATAGCCTAAAACTTTTTTATTCTGAGAGAAGACCCGTGCCCAGCAGTGGGACAATAATCGGTTGATGACATGATATGACATGACATTATTTAATATTTTTGTTTGCGTAAAATTCGTATTAAAATAAGCGTAAACTACTAATCACTACTAAAATTATTGAGGACTAAGATGGTCGCCTCATATATACGTGAGTCACGTCTATATAGTTATTTTTTATGAATACTTCTATCTTTAGTATAAACGGCATTTACCTTAAAATCACAGACGGAAACTTCAATTTTCTTAGTAAATATACGTGGACATACTTGAAGCAAACCAAACTGAACCGACATCGCAAACTTGCTCCCAGTTATCTTGCTACTACTTATCCGAGTAAAAACTTTACACGTAGAACTGGTTTCCTTAAGAGTTTTAATTGAAGGATTTTTCCCGAGATTTTGCGACCATTCAACTTTTTTAGATAACGAACTTGTTAAAGTGTAAGAGCTGAGGGAAGGTTGAGTTAATTTATTTCGGAATTGCATTTTCAGGCTTGATGGAATAATCGGTGGTGGAATTTCTTGTGATTTGATCACCAGTAATAATATGATTACTTTATCAGTGAAATATTTAATAGATTTTAAGTCGTATAGGTTACATACATATTTTTATTAAGTCACTGGTTCTAATAAGACATTGCTTTTGGTATACGTACATACGGTTGCAGCTGACAAATTAAACATAAGTCATTTTTGAAGTACTATAATAAATATTTAATGCCGCATGTAATAAGATCTAAGACATACATACATGAGGTTAGCTACAAATGCGCCCTGAGGAATATGTTAGGACATATCAGATAAGAATTTCTCCCTTCCTTATCTTAAAATATAGCCGTGATTAAGTGGTCTGGCGATGTTACCTCTAGAGTTGAATTACAATCAAAATGTCAATATTGTCATGAATTGCCGTACTTACTCAACTTATAACAATCTTCAGCGTCGGGTTATAGGTTATACTCGGCTTATAGTTATAGTTATACTCGGCTAGATCTTTAGGCCGAACGTTTACCTAAAACGACGAAGGGTCCGCGCTCACATAGGCCTCATAATAGATACGGCTTGTTGCAAGTAAACTCTAGCGTATGTGAAGCCATCCTTAACCATGATCCCTCAGCGGGCGCGTAAATACGATCGTAAATATTTTATAACACTTTGAATAAGATGGGTAGAAAAAACATCAATGTTGCCGGTGTTTCGTGCTTTTATGTTCATGAATTTTGTGAATTTTTAACATTATGACTCTTGGAGAGGATAAAGCATATTCCAAGAATGCAAAAGTTGAAGCAAAACATTTTCCAATGATGCGATAAAATATTCTGTTTCAGCTGAAATATTCATATCATACATTTTAGTAAAATACCTTTTCAAGGCGTTCTAGGGTTAGTAATGAACTGTTTTGACGTATATCTTTATTTATTTTTTCAAAATGTGATTTTTTTATTCACATTCATTGGACTCTATAGACCTAGGCTGTACCCCTTTCCATTAGGAGTTGGCGTCGTTCCAAGCGGTTCCATACCTGCAAATATCGGGGCATTCTTTCATCATAGGGTCAAATATCATTTATGACAGTAGAGTCGAGAATGGTTTTTCTCTTTCAAGAATTGATATACATATAGTACACTCAGTGTATGTCATCTATCCATCAGTCTTTTGAAATCAAGTGGCTGATAGGCTTCCTAATTCATGTCACTATACTCGTTACAGAGCCTTCTGAATTCTTCAGAGTCTTCTTTAGATCATCGGTCCATCTGGTCAAGAGACGACCTGCGGTCCTTTTGCCTAAAAATCGTCGCCACTCGAGAACCAGAATATTATAATTCTACCATTGCCAAGCGTAGTTGACCAAATATTTTTATAGAGCATATAGAGCATGTAAATGCTACCTGATAATGAGATATGCATCTAAAATAATCTAGTAACACAATGCAATCACAGAGTAATTATGCAGAAGTTCAGGCAGACTGTATTTTCGGTACATTAACGGCGTATGGAGGCGCAAATTGTTTGCCGCTGAGCTGCACGGCGACATTGTCTCGCAGACAGGCTTTGCATATAAACGTGTGTTCTTGCATATAATGACAGCATGTGGAAGGAATTTTGTTCTTTGGGTATTTAAAAAAATGTAAAAGGATTTCTCGTACAGAGCCGGCGATGCTTTGGCGACTTATTTGGTATTAGTACTTAAATATATGTAACAGTAATCAAATATCATAATTAAGGGTATGGCTTCATGCAACCCTTTTATACAGTGACGTCATAGCTCTGGGTACATACCCCCATGAGTTTGCCCATAAATGGAGGAGGTTTGGACGTGTTATCACTCTGCTCCAGTGCTAAGCCAAAAATCATTCGTTCGACACGAACTTATCTCTCAGACGCATCATCTAAAAGCGTTCACAAATACAATCAGACGATTGCATTTGTGAACAATTTTAGATAAATTTATATTCTAAAGTATCTGAGGTAATTACATTAAATAAACGCAACAAAGGCAGGCGTAAAGGAGACGTTTAATCAGTCGTGTACCAGAGTAAGCCCGTGAGATCTTTCTACCCGCTATATTGTAATTATTTATGTAATTATTAGCTTTAATAAAGCAGAATTAACATGTAAGATACATGCAAGAGGCATTGAATAATTACATGTAAACACTACCGTCAGACCTCCGATTAAACTAGTCATTTCGGCTGTTTAACCACGTATGGAGGTTAAATTATTTGCCACCGAGTTTCGCCAGTGACTTCTGGTCGCAGACACTGCATATAAACGTTCTAAGCACGAATAAGTAGTAAACTCGAATAGGCGGTAATGCGCTTGAATAAGCGTATGTATTCGCAGAATGGTTCATATTAAACAGGTTTAGTTAAGCGAGGTTCCATCGGATTAAGTTTTAGTGTTGACGCAAACGGGGTATAGAAGGATGAGGGATTTTGAGATCTACTTGTACTTTTACTAAAATTGAATAACTATTAATAAATTACTACACTATTTGACAGGTAACGCATAGGTGGATTTTGAAGTATTGAAATGTGCACAAGATTTAATTAGGACATAGCCGCGTAATAAAATTACTTTATTTAGTGAGGAATGACCGAATTGTGCACTGATGATTACAGCTGTACAGAAACAGACATTTCTAAAACCAAAAATCTCAAAATCCGAGATGGCAGCTCTTTTGGTATTCAAATGTCCATAAGCTCCGGCGTCCGGCGACCGCTTACTACGCTTAAGGAAACGCAGTTAGAGCATAAAGAACAAAATTGCATTGCATAAAAAATCAAACTTTATAACTGAATACAAATCAAACGCTAAATAATGCATATGTAATTAGAAAGAAATGAAATATCAATTATTCGGTAAAACATTAAAATAACATAAAGAAACAAAATAATGATAAAAATCGTGTGCGAAAATCTTTCAAACATACCAAATATCGAGTGTCCGAATGTTTTGATGAATCACTCAGTAATCAGTTATCAGTCATTTATTCCGTAAGTACAGGTATACATATGGATATAGTTATACATTCGCAATTGTTCTCTGTACATGCCCAAAGGGCGTGCAGTGAGCCATTTTTAGAATCGAATACCTCAGAACTAACCTATTAACCAAGTAAACTTAATTCCATGATTTAAAACATATTAAACATATTCTGAGCTGTATTACTGGCCATTTGAGGTGATTAGGAACCGAGGAAAATTATGTATGCAAACTGTGTATGCCAATGTACGTCGATTTGCAAAATGGAGCTTTAAGCCGTTGGATTCTCAAAATGTGGAGTCGTTCACACATTGTATTTGAATTCCGCGACTTCGCTTACGTTACGTACATTTTATTGGAGTGAAAAAATCTTTAGGCCTATTGAACACTTTTTGGGTGAACAAAAATCATGAAACTCGCGTCTTTATCACCGAACATTTTCCACGAGCTGTATGTATACTGTGTACATAGGTAGATATTATTTGAATATTTTATATTCTATGTGTTATTCATATTTATTGTTTTAATGTATTTTTAATATCGTTCTAAGCGCATTATATTTTTATAACTTGCTCTATTAATCTTGTCACATTGTCGTACATAGAAGTCTGTAAAAAACCTAAAAGCACATTAGTATCGATGTTCATCACAATCTAATTCATTAGTAGCTCTTCAAGTTATATAAAGCAGATATACCTATTTTTTTTATAATTGAGCTCAAAATTTCATATTACATTCTGAATTACAGTAATAAAAATTGAATAAAATAATTACACTCAATTTTAATATAATAATTTTACCATTTCTATATAGATTACGACTATTTCTACAATTCTAGATAAATTTCCATTGATTACATTTGTATAAGAAGTACTCATACGCCTTGCATTTTGCCATAGTTCCCTGATCCCGATAACGTTGAACCTTCGCCCGGGAATTATCCAATATAAACTCCTCCATTTATAGGAACGTTCCAATCTGTCTCATATTGAAATTGTCCACCTTTACCTTTACCTTTCCGGGGACGAATTTCTTTGCTTAGGGTCTTATTGCTTCGAGTTTTTGAACGAAATCAATGGTATAGATGTAGTTTACTTTAAAAGGCTGCCTTCGATATAGTTGACAAAATTCGTAGTAGTAGTGAGCCAATTGGTGCCAAACATTTGTATGCAAATATCGCAAACATATGCATACGTAAAAATATGTACTTCCTTATCAATGGCGTGATATCGAAGTTTAGCATACACTATAACTAATGAGTTTATTTCACTAGACGTATGTCTGTGACTACTGTAGGAGTAATAATAAATAACTTCGTAAGGAGACTGTATAGAGAATCTCTTGGTCTAGTTATTATGGCATCCGCGATTTTCTCCTGTGTCACACAAAGACGTATACACAAACACCCAGACCCAGAACAGAAATCTAAACTCATCATTCACATTTTTGTCTGGCCGGGGATCGAACCCGGGACCCACTGCGTGTCAGATCGGTATGATGACCGCTCTGCCACGTGGGTCATCAAATATTTTATTCCAGTTTTTCTGAAAGTGAGAAATAACACCATTTTGAGGGCTGTAGAGGCTCACAAGAAAGAGCGTTAAAAGGTCCAGAGCAAATTGAGAGGTGCTGAGGGGTTTCAAGAGCGATGGTTGATTTGTGTTTTTCCAATAGCTATTTCAAACCAAACATTCCATTAGTTAGTACATTTTTTCCTGCTCTATTTGATTGCCCTATTAAAACTAGCCTCTTTTAAGGTAGTATAATATATGGCTTTTAAAATATAGGGCTTAGGGGCAGCAAAATAACGTGTTTTCGAAGAGTGCGGTAGTTAAAGAAGTTTGAGAGCCGCTGCTCAAGATCACACATCAATAAGTCATCTTACCATAAATATTGTAACAAGTTGGAATATGTTCCAAGAGTTATAGCATTTCTTTTGACACCTAAACTGTGCAAATAGTAAACACATGACAACTTGTTATTAACGACCTACGTGACGTCACGTGCGAACGGATCGTGGAGGCCTTGCTAAACTATCACCATTAAAAGATGAAGCTGGCGCCAGGTAGTAGATCTAATGTACTTCGACCGGGGAAGTACCAGAGATTGCTTACAAATGTCCATGGGCGGCAGTAACCACTTACCATCAGGTGGGCTGCTTGTTCGTTCGCTCCTCATATTGATACTGCGTTATTAGGCAGAATGCTGCGTTATTAGGAAGGATGGCGGTGGTGCCTCCGGAGTCAAACCATTCGCTTTGTATTATTTATTTTATTTATTTATTATGTTTAATAATATGAAGTAGCAAACGAGCAAGCAGCCCACCTGATGGTAAGTGGTTACTGTCGCCCATGGATATTTGTAAGCAACCTCATATAGAACAGGCGTTCTATATGAAGTCTATCACAGATGCGTTGTTACTCCAGAGGACTGAGATGGTCGCCTCCTATAAAAGTGAGCCGGCAACTGCACCCTTGGTGCTTGGTGGTACTTCCCCGGTCGAACTACATTGGTTCTACCATCTGGCATAATTTCTATAAACATTACCCTTTATGCAATTTATCGGTCCACTTTCATGAAAATATCGCGTTCTATAATATCGAACGATAATAGTAGCGATCGGCGATTGTCTCGGCCGCGGGCCGGACATCATCTTACTGCTTTTTCATCTTAGAAAATTGCTATAATCTACTTTCAAATATCTAACTCAGAGCTGCTAACGTTAATTTATTAAATCGACGTTATGTTACGCTTATGGATATTAAGAAAATAATAATATTAACACTTTCTATGGTAACATATTCAGTAGTATTAGATTTTCAGTTCATCGCAAATACATTTCGTAATATAAAGTTCACCTAGAATTTTTGGCGCTATCTCGGTAAAATAGATAAAGTTGAAGGTTAGATACTGTTTAGGATACCTAAGATTTTTTTCCATTATTTTTTTTTATTTCATAACATTTTATGCGCAGTGTGATCATTCATAAAACATACTTTATCTTTATATGTTGTTAAAATTTACTTGAATGATTATACTCATTTGTATAGGTTTTAATCATAGAAGGGCGGGTTTAAAACCACAATCACACCACCCGCTGTGACATCAGAACCAGCGTCCGTTTTGTGGTCATGTCAACTCAACCGTGCCATTTACGGCATCGCCGCAGAAACTGCATTGTCTGAGTACTCTTAGATACATCCTTACGTAAACTGAACGACATCTAAAACTATCTTATAAATAATACTGTCCAGATAAGCTAATATTACGTATATACGAATAAATTATCGTTTTGCAATATATATTTTTTTCATTTATATAATTTTTTAAATAATATACCTATGTTTTAGTAAATTGAAAATCTTCGAATATGCACGATATCAAGCAAACGAAACTACTTAAACTAATAACGCACATATTATAGTTATAGACAAGAAACTATTGTAAAAACAAAAAAACCTAACTACTGGAACCGAAATTTGCAGTCGGTTTTTTTTTAATAAAAATATTTATTTAACGTATTTAGGAATTTGCATCAGCGTAGTAACATAAGTGATATATTACGTAATGGTCTATTTACTAGCGTTAATTTGATATCCATATTGTCATGATTTTTTTTTCTCTTTACAGGCGTCATTATTTTAAATAGCCTAGGTCACTCTGCAAACTGAGATGATTTTAATAATAATTATATCATACGACACAAACGGTCAAGCGGTTTGAACTTTTGAAGTGAAGCGCGTGTCAAGAAAATTGCCATACGTACACACGAATAACATTACTTTCCTGATGCAGTCGGTTGAAAACGTGTATATTGGTTATCAGTGCATATCCACACAGAGTAGTTTAGTCTCATTTACAGTTTTTAATCTATGCTAATATCATAAAGCAGTAGTTTGTTTGGTTGAACGCGCTAATCTCAGGAACTACTGATTCGAATTGAAAAATTATTTTTGTGTTGTATAGTAAATTTATCCAGGAAGGCTTTAGGCTATATAACATCACGCTATATTTTTTTGTTTTTAATAGATTATTATCTATTAAACGCAGGTGAAACTGCGTGACACAGCTAGTTTTAGTATATGCTGCGTATAAAGCCATAATATTTTTACAGCACTTCAAGGCAAGGCGGGATGTTCAAGTGTTAGCATTAAAAACGTGTATTCATAATTCCGTATCTAACTTCGCGTGTTTTAAAATTCTTTATGCGTTTAATTTGCATAAAAATGTCTTTAAGTTTAAGTGGAAATAAACTTATTTTATGTCTGCTTCTGTTTTGTAACGGAATGCGGTTTTCAAACATACGACGGAGTAATTTAAATTTGCACATACTTTTTATTACTTTAAAAAATACAGTCTAGTTTATCTGAATTTAATATATTTCGCAAATATTCTTTAGCATGGCCAATTGGCCAATCTTAAATCTCTATGTGGTAGAATGAAGGTTGCTTAGAATCATAATAAATCACATTATATAACACTTACTCGACTGTTAGAAGAATATATGCAATACACATCTATATAGTAAAGCCATTCAGGTGACTGTTTAGTGATACTGAACACTGGAAAAATCGCACCAATATTGTCGAAGTACAGTATACCGGCTAATTTATTTATTTATTTACTTTACTACTCAAACCATACACACTAAGGGCATATGAGATAGGTTCAGATTAGATGCTGTACGCTATGCCAATACGGTCAACTACAAGAAACCAACAATAATAGAATTTCTAGGCGTAACTTTTTCACAAATACCAGGAATAAAAACTGGCAATAAATGAAATCTGAAGATGTCAAGCGGGACACAATTTAAGTCCAGATCTTCAGAGCACCGGAAAAATCGCTCAAAAGTTGTCGAAGCACGTCAAATCGGGTTCGACTCAAACGAGGCGGAGTGACAAGGGCAGGACCGGGCATTAATCAGATGCCGGGCCGGACTCGACAGCGTGAACGATTGCGCTTCCCGCTTGACCGTGCAAATGTAAATCGACCTAGAATAATACAGGGAAGCTATGTATCAAGAGATAGAAGGATACTTATGAATATTAGAGACGCCATCTGTACAGAGTATACAGAAAACTACTAAATATTCATTCAGTGGGTAATAACATCAAACAAAAACATTTACCTGAACTTTCTGCGTAGGGGTAAGCGGAAGAATAAGTTCAGACTAGATGCTAATCATTACGTTCAACTGCGTAAAACTAACAATAAATTATAGGCGGTTTTTACATAAATAACAGCAACAATAACAAAGTAATATACATAATATCTGATTAACGTAGAGCTTAGAAATATCAAGTATCACACTATGAGCTAAAAGCTCCAGCCCTTCAGAGCATCAGAAAAGTCGCTCAAAAGTTGTCGAAGCACGTCAAATCGGGTTCGGTCTCAAACGAGGCAAAGTGACAAGGGCAGGTCCGGGCATTAATCAGATGCCGGGCCGGACTCGACAGCGTGAACGATTGCGCTTCCCGCTTGAAAGTGCAAATGTAAATCGATCTAGAATAATACAGGGTAGCTACGTATCAAGAATTAGAAGAATAGAAGTAGTATACAGCACATTTGATTATAAGTTGTTACAGCCGCCTATGAAAAAGAAAAAGTTATCAAGAGAAACGTCTACCAATTCGCACTTGGACAGCGCGATGGAGTATGGTTTTCATTCTGAGAGAAGACTTATACTTGGCAGTGAGACAATAATCGATTACCAACAACAACAATGGACTACCGACGACGACATCCATCTATGGATATTTGTAACTGGCATTAAATACATAGTACTGGGTACCTTAAGCACCACTAATAGTTTCGTTAGAACGTCGATGTAGGTGTATCTGGCTTACTACATTCTTGATCTTTTGTTCAGGTATATGCTTTACCTGCAGATCACTATCCAACAACTACGAGTATAGTAGTGCTACACTGGTATATGGCAGAAATATGGTGTTGCGATGCAAAAACTGTAGATGATGAGTTCTACCACTCTAATCAAAGATTTCAACACATTTCAAGTCTAATTGTGTGAAATCTCTAGGTACACAATAAAGCAAAAAAAAAAAAAATAATTTTCTAAGCTCAATGCTTACTTGAACAGGACCAATGCAGGTGGTAAAACCAATGTAGTTCGACCGGGGAAGTACCACCGCCACACCTATTTCTTAGCATTTTTTTGCGTTTCGATGGAAGGGTGTGGTTGCCGGCACACTTTTATATAAGGCGATCATCTTAGTCCTCGGGAGTAGTAACGCATCTGTGACTGACTTCTGATAGAACCCATGTTCTATTTGAAGTTGCTTACAGATGTCCAGGAGCGGCAGTGGTGACTTACCATCAGGTGGACTGCATGGTCGTTTGCTACTTCAATCAGATAAAAAAAATAAAAAAAAAAAAAACAAAATATTAAAATATTTCAATAGTATCTGCTTCTGCGCTAACCAAGGAACTATTAAATTGTTTTCTTATGAAATTATCCTGTAAGCTAATTCGGTAATGAAGACCAATTTCAACAACATATTCAAAACAGTTTTAAGAGTTTTGAAGACACTTTTTTAGTCTGATTCAAGTATTACGTCACGGTGCTTGGGACCTAGATTCGTTATGTAAGAAAGATTTATTCAAGTACTAGGCAGAAGCCAAATTCAAATCCTAAAACAAGAGGGTAATAAGACTAGAAGGGTTAACCCATTAATCACACGCCGGGCCGGTTTCGACAGCGTAAGCGATTGCCTCTCGCGCTTGACCAATTTCACTTGCTTTAATGGTATGGCAAAATATTGTGAACCTTCGTCAGCGCTCGTGAATATGTATCGCCGGTTTGATATGAATTGTTATGAATTTTTATCTACGCCTTGGAAAAAATCTTGAATATAATAACTTATGAAAATGAAAATGTTTCTTGTCTATCGGACATATTAAAAAAATCGGTGGGCTTAGACAACTAATAATATATTACTAAACATATTTTTTAGAACTTTGTCGTTTTGTCCTAATTTAAAACAGTTGTCAGCATTCTGAGAACTAATCTTACGGACAGTAATTTGGATGCCACTTTTTATATTTAAATGTATTTCTATAAATCTAAAAGTTTATATTAAATAAAGTAGTAAGGAGCATATAAACCAAGTGGATTGCATCGTAAGTGGCAACTGACGTCTTTGGCCCATGGACCGCCATTCTGAAAACAACTTCACTTAGAACAGAGGTTCTGCTTGAAGTCAGTCATTTGCGACTCCTGAAGACTCACAGTTTTGATATCCATCCAACCAAAAGCGTTAATTGTTTCATGTTAGACATAGTTAACAGTAGTACTTCCCTGATCGAACCACATTGGTCAACCACTTTGCTATTTTACTGTTTCACTGTTTCAATAGTCAGTTCATTGTTTCATTGTTTCAATAATCGACGACCCGCGTGGCCGAGCGGTTACCATACCGATCTAACGCGCAGTGGGTCCCGGGTTCGATTCCCGGCCAGACAGGCATCTGAATGATGAATTTAGATTTCTGTCCTGGGTCTGGGTGTTTGTGTATTCGTCTTTGTGTGTCCATGGCACCCACGATACAGGAGAAAATCCTAATGTGGGCCTATGAGTGTAGAAAGCGTCTTTCTTTCGTCTTTCGATATTATTCTTATGTAGCAATATATATATTTCCCAAAGGAATGTAGTAATTTTCTTCACATTTATTTTTGAGTGTGAATTTGAGCATTTGCTTCAATTTTGGAACGCGTGACACCGTATTATTCGTATTACGGAAACGATGCTTACAGTGTTACTTTAAATTAAAAATTCCAGTGTAGTTTAATTTTTTTTTAATAAGTCAGTATTAACTTAGATGTACTCCAGATAAAGTAACGTACAGTAGTAGTAAAGAAATTACAACCACTTGTACAAATTACCAGGCGGTAGGACCAGTGTAGTTCGAACGGGGAGGCAAGCAACTTTATATAGAACGGGGGTTCTATCTGAAGTCATTTACAGATGCACTGCTACTTCCGAGGACTAAGATAGACACCTCATATAAAAGTGATTCGGCAATCACACCTTTCCACCGAAACGAACCCTGGTCGAACTATACTCCAACCTCCGTACCTTCCAACTTTTATAACGTTTAAAAAATATAGATTTACTGACAATATCATTGTAATTATGTTATACTTAATAATCATCAATCAACATCAGTAAACAATAAAAGTTTTATCGAATATCAAATCAAAAGCGCGCTTCAGTACCGCCGAAAAACTTTTGAAACTTCTGTCATGTCGTTGTGATTTTGAAATAAATTTTAATAATAGTACATGTTTGTGATAACATTATTTCATTTTATCAACTGTATTACTAATATAGTTTGAGTATCAATTTAATAAATGTGTTATAAATGTGTTATAAATACAATTTAAATGAAAAATGATTCATATCATAAATGAGTTAATATACAATTATCTGTGTTTGAAACATCCTTTTAAGTAATTTAATACCTGTGTCAGGATGTCCCGCTCTTCCGTAGCTTATAAATACAATTATATCATCTTTTTCGTCGTCAAAATTTAATTGACTCAAAATCAAAATTCGAGTTAATTACACAAATTAATAATCGACGACGATGATGAGCTGATGAATAATATTTTTATTAGGCCTTGAAGATTATAACATTATGATACAAACATACAGAGATATGCTAGAAAAAAAATTACCCTTCGTCTGACGCGTTTGATTTACAGATGTAAGAAATATTTATATCTTGATCTTACATACCAATTATAATATTTATATTACGACCCTCCCACATCTTTTTTTTCTCGTCAACCCATTATTGTCCCACTGCTGGGCACGGGTCTTCTCCCAGAGTGCGTGAGTTTTAGGCCATAGTCCACTGCGCTGACCTAGTACGTATTTGTAGACTTTACACATCTTTTAAGAACTCTTTTTTTATGAGAACTCTCAGATGTGCAAGTTTTCTCGCGATGTTTTCCTTCACCTTCATCTTTTTTTTTGATTTCATGAATTGCTGAACGGATAACATTAGATTGTCGACTCGACTCCTTTAACCCTCAAAACCTTAATAAAATAGGTATTTATTGCTAAAGTATCAAATTTAGTTTGTCCAGAAAATTTACTACGAAATACAACTTCGGTGCCAAGTTCGTGAGTAATGAATATTTGAATAAGAGTTTTCAGTCCCCTGCAATGCGTCCCAAAGGATTCCGGGATTTGGAAGTATCTTACCGTGGAGGAAGTAAATTTTAAGGAATTTTGTCATAAGGAAAAGGTGAGCTGTTAATATTTATTCTTATTTATGATACTAGAGCAGACGCATAAATATACAGACAATTGGACATATAGAACCGCATACCGCGTGCAGCATTTTTTTATCTAGTGTCAAATAAAAAATACTCCTTCCTTCCTAAACTTTCTTTAATAAAGACCTTTATGGTATGATTCTAATTGCTAGATTTTACACCGTCATTGACAATATTTGTTGAGAGAGCTCCCATGTAGATTTTACTCTTGAAAATGTCATGGCAAATTATAGAATTTGCCATAAAATTTACATACAGACCTCAGAACATCGCAAGTGTGACCAAAGATTCAAACCTTATAAAGATTAATGAATTAATTAATTAATTATTCAAAGATATTACCTTCAGCGAGAAACATCAATAGTCATCCCACTATGCTGATTAAAATAAAATAGAATTAAAAAAATATTATTAACGAGGACATGATGAAGCGACTAATCAAAAAAGAGTAATGGTTGGGAGATGACACAGTTTTTTTGAAGCCACAAACTAAATTAATGACTTTCATGATTAAGTGTTTTTTAAATATTAAGTGGGATGAAATGTGGAAGTGTCAGATACTTAAGCATAACAGTGAGTATATTCTGTACTTAAGTATTATTATGAGTAAAGAAAATAAAGTAAAAAAAGTTAAGATAAATGTTTTTACAGAGTCGGTTTTATAGGAGCTGACGACGAAGTTGGAATTTATAAGTTTGGTTTTTCAGTGTTGGAATCGAAACCGGAAGCCAAATTGGAATCGTAAGCGAAGACGGAGGCACGAGAGACAAATATCCTAATAGCCCAGGAAGGACTATTTATAAGTAGTCCTTCCTGGGCTGTTAGGAAATTGAAGAGGTTGGCTTATATTTCAACTTTTGATATATCAAAAGTTGAAATATAAGCC
>DWNE01000632.1:0-27055 GCA_018249875.1 Cecropterus toxeus | reverse complement strand
GTCCATGGGCGGCAGTAACCACTTACCATCAGGTGGGCTGCTTGCTCGTTTGCTACTTCGTATTTATAAAAAAAAAATATATATATTCCTAAGCACTACGTCTGTGGTTAAGCTAACGTCCGGCTACAGTCTTATTTGGAGTTGCTAGAGGCGTGCAAGCACGGCAGCCCCCACTTATCATCCTTACAAAGCGGTTATTCTTTAATTTCGTTAAAATGCGAAATCACTTTTTAATCATATATACCTACATGTACGTAAATCACTGCATTATCATCGTATGCGATAAATTATTTAAATTATCGTCAACCGTTGACCCCCTGCGACCGCTGAGATAACTTTTTATCACTTTTTTCCCAGCGTGTTCTAGTTAATACATCGGCTATTTAGAATACTGTAAGGTCACGGTTTGTTATTAAACAAATTACACTAAGCAATTGATGTTGACATTTCCTGGTTAAGGAAGTAAGGAAAGAAAAGTAAAATGTTCTGGTTTATTTACAAATTGCATTAAGTAGGTATTGGCAGTGATATCCTAATGGTTGAAAATCGGCCTTTCAACCGAGGATCCTAGGTTCGAATTCCGGGCACGCACCATAGATTTTTCTGAAATGATGTGCGCATTAAAAATGATATTTATCACCGCTTTACGGTGAAGGAAACATTGTGAGAAAAACCTGCACATCTGAGAGTTCTCTAAAAAAAGAGCGGACTGTGGCATAAAACTGTCTCATTCAGAGTGAAGATTCGTGCCCAGCAATGGGACAATAATGGGTTGACGATGATGGGCGACTCGTTAACGTTTTACTGTACTCAGGAGCTCATGGCCATCTAGCAGATAGTTCTGATTGGTGAGAACAAAGATTATCAATCCGGTTTCCAGGTGGTAGAATGAGTATGGCTCGACCGGAGAGGTACCATCGCCACACTTATTACATGCGTAAAGTGCTTGCGTTTCATTGGAAAGGTGTGGTTGAGAGCTCACATTCATACGTGGCGGCAATTCATTTAAGCAAAACGTATTTACAAATAGCGTTTTTTAAACATGTATGCTTATATATGTGCTTAGTATTGTGCCGTTATATCAATTTTATTTAATTTTACTGGTTACATTGCTCGTGCAAACTAGGCCGCTAAATTGGATTTGCGGAGTCGAAAGTTCGTGGAACACTGTTCAATAATACGTTGCCTATAACTAAACTTTGGATATGAAATTGAATTGCCTATAACTAATCTCTGAAATATGGAGATCTAATTAAAGATTACATATTTCTGGCATTTGGAGTTGAAACCATGGGACCGTGGGGATTAAATGCTAAATTATTTTTTAAGCATTTGTCCAAACGTTTGATAGAGTCAACGAACGATCAGAATGCTGGTACATACTTCGGTCAACGAATTAGCCTGGCTATTCAACGAGGTAATGTTGCCAGCATTCTGGGAACTCATCCTCAGGACAGCAATTTAGATGCAGCTTTTTATATTTAAATTAATTTGGTAATATGTTTCTTTTAAAATTTAAGTTATTTTTTATTATGTATATATTTGTTAAATTAATTAATATTTTGTAATTTTAACTTAATAAAGGAATTTTATATCTTTGCTTATGTCATTTTCATACTTGCCTTAATCACTCATCACATACAAAAATATTTTAAAGCTTATTTTTGTATAGGCATATCAAGTTATGTTTATAGACGGCAACATGTTTTTAAAATATTGGTATAAAAATTTGAAATTCACGAACAAAAAAATTCATTGAAAAGTGTATAACACGTGGAAGTACATAAATACATAAATTACATTGACAAATAATCTTCATATAATTTTATGTACTCCAATTCAATTTTGTTAATTACAAACGTATTGTATACAATAATTGGGGAACGTGAAAGCAAACGAAAATGAAAATATGCGTATATATTCATATGAGCACATGTCTTATGTGCATATTCCGTACATAACATCTCAAATAAAATATATAAGCACTGGGGAAATTCAGTTTCTAGATAATTTAGACTACATCAATCGTGTATGCAAGCTATGTGTATGTATGTAGCGAGTTAATCGGTGACATAGAGGCAGTATCTACTGTTCATTGAACAAAAAATCTCTTACCATGCCTGTAAATATACCAATTTTGCATTTTTGTTAAAAAATAACTCTTTCATGTAAAACATACGACATTTTCACGAAAAATAAAATAAATATAAATTTCTACCAAAAAAATCCAACCCCTAGTATGTACTATACAAATACATATATACTTTAAATTATAATATAAATAAACTTTAATTTAATTAAGTTTTATTCGAAAGATAGTGTTTGTATTATTTGCATGACATTATGTAATTATATAGTTATTTTTAAAATACATAACTTCAACCATTTTTCATTCCTCTACTGGGCATGTATCTCTCATCAAAACTAGAAAAGGCCAGTTTATTTCAGCACACTGATATAATGCAGATTGGTGACTTTCTCAAACCGTCTATAAAACCTAGAACAGAGATGAGCGATTGTTATTAAGTTATAGCAACTGATCTAACGAGCCTTCCTAAGCAAGGAAATGAAAATATAGTTTAGCCACAAGCAGTAGGGTTGCCACCATTTAATGAAGAAATACGAATGGACTATCTGATGGACGTTTGTGACACTGAAGGAATGAGGAATGACAATGCATCGTCAGGAGAGCTCTTTATGCACCTTTCTTGAAGAGCTGCATAGTGCTCCGAGAATACCTCGTTAGCGTTAGCGTGTATTAGTGTTTACAATAAAATAACGCGTATATCCCGAAACTTGCTCACCCATCAGAATATTGATCGCGTCCGACGTTACCTAATAGATCGGTAGGATCTACGTAAGCTGAAGTGTTATCTGTAGTGTAGTGTATCCGTCAGCCTTTTTAGGTTCACTGCTTGACATAGGCCTATTATAATAGGGGTTTTTCTACTACTTACTTCGATTGGTATGGATGTTGGCGACCGCAGTGGGTGTGAATGCAACACAGAACGATGCTGCCCATGTCCAGGAATTTGTCGTTTAGTCGCTTTCTAAAACATCGTCGGGAAGACAAGGCACTACTCCTTGTCTATTCAAGACCAACACCACACAGAGCAGTGGCATTTCAAAATATAGTTGTAGATACTAATTTTGTAGAACCCTGTTAAATTCAGCTGAACCAGTGTCCAAAGCTGGACAGTTCCGTATGGATACACACGAATCGCAATCCCGGGGTCAGAGTGTACTCAATCAGTGTAACACTGATACACTTGCAGCCGATTACGCATGGAAACATAAATTGGTCCCTGATAAAGTAGGTGTCATATGACTACATGATACGCACGCTCGGTAGATTTTAGCATATATGTATCATGTACATTATACATATATATTATGTCGTTACCAGTTACCATTCGTCTTGGACAGGGGTGGTCAACTTTGCAGTACCCGATATTTTCTATTCATTTTTTTATTAGATTGAAGTAGAAAACGAGCATGTTGTCGACTTGATGGTAACTAGTTATCTGTAAGCAAGTTCTAAGTCGATAACATATATTTTGCTATTCCCGAGGACTAAGATAAGATGACCGAGGACTAAGTAGGGCCGGCTAATACAAATGTATTACTTTACTACTTACTAATTAGAAATATGTGAAAATTGCAAACTTATTTGCCGCGACCTTGGGAATTTTAGTTATCGAATAAAACTCGATTAAACTGAAATAGTGTTCTAAAATTTGCATCTATAACAATTTTCAACGGCGAAAGAAAAAGTGGACCAATTTCTCTTTGCTTTGCTGCAATCGAATGGACTTGTCGACGCGTTCGACGGTTTCATTATCTCCGATCAAGAACCTAAGCTTGGAGCAGGTAAAAGCTCATGTCATCTATAATTTTCTTTTACCAAATCAAGAAGAACTTTATAAAAGATTTGGAGGGTGTTGTACTAGAAAGACAAGAGGACAGGTTACAGTGCACCTCAAAAATAATAATAGGCCCAAAAATTGTTTTGGGCTACTTTTGATTCCGTTTTCTGGGTTAATGACGTGTGTGAATTGTTCTTGTTGTAATATTAGTAAATATTAATAATCTTATGTTAGCTATTTTGATACTCATAGCGCCATCTATTATTTAATAGAAGCAAACTTATTATATTTTATCTATGCTTGACATAGTTCAACCATAGAAGATGTTACCCTCTGCTTTGTCTCTTCCTTGTGCAATACGTTGTGGAATTAAACACTAAGTTATTTTGCATCAAATTATGTTTTTTATTTCAACAGTTCTCATTAACTTTGACTTGAAAATACTTCGTTTTGCGTGAATTTGAATGGATGTCTGAATTTTATATCTTAAACATTTCAAAACTGTGGTTCCCCAGGAGTGTAAATATTAACAGTCACGAGGCTGCAATCGTTGAGGGGTCAAAAGCGAATATTTATATAAAACGTAATGTTTATTTTGTTAAATTTAATCTAGCCAATGTTTATATGATTGTGTAAGAAGCTGGTTGCGTGTCTTCGTCATATCTTCGTAATATTTTCAGACACTAGTAACATCGTTTAAAACATTAAAACAAAAAACCCGACTGCTTAAAACGAATTTTGTATCATAATATTTAATTGAACGCTTACGTGAGTTTTTGTCAAAATAGGAAAGTAAAAGTAATATAACATATATATATATATATATATATATATATTTAGATTGGTCAATTTACTAGTTTTCATTTAATACAACGACATCTCCCTCCCCGGTTTCCTCTATTTCCAGGCGCCAATTTTAAAAATTATATAACCTATATCACTCTGCAAACTAAGACGATTATAACGATATGTCATACGTCACAATCCGTCAAGTCGTTTGGTCTGTAGAGCGTAACAAAGAAATGAACATACATGTATACATACATACGCTCGATTAAATATGAATAAAACATTACTCTACTTCTCGCAGAGCAGTTGGGTAAAATTAAAAACATAATATAAGATATATAAAATAATATACGTATAGCACGCGTAGTAACTGCAGCAGAAAATGCACGTCATTTTGTTGGCATGTAGAGCTCCCCAAAAGCGTTAAAGAAACTACCCAAAGTGTGAGCACAGTTGTGTTATTTTCACAAAATACAAATTTAGCATTAGATCTCATTTATTCTCATCATGCGATGTTACACCACAGGTAAAATTTTATAATCTAAACCAGCAAAATTTGGACTTTTCTGTATTTCGAAATGGCAGTTGATATTTGCCGTTTCGAAGAAAACAGCAATAATTATAGCTATTTTATACCTTATGTATTTCGTCGAAATTTCACTGAAAGTTGCGTCAAAATTTGCTGAAATACACTGATAACTGACGCTTAAAGCGCCAAGCGAAGGCTTCGTGGCCGAACGATAAGAGTTTGTTTATCAGCATCATTTGTCTATAAGTCGTTAATTGAAAAGTATTTGTCATTATATTAGTTATACGAGTTTAATTCTTAAATGAAATAACGTGTCTTTATTTTATATAGGACTACGGGAGATACGCATTGATATTTAAAATATTTTCTTACAGTACCGCTGTAAAATACTGGCACCCAAGAATTCATTTTCAATTTAATTTTACAGTTAATGTAATGACGGATTCTGATAACGATTACGAAATATGGTTAAAACCCGGAAACCTCGTAAGTAACAACAAACGAATGCTGATTTGACCGCTCAGTTTTAGAACCAGATTTGTATATTTATAAACATTCCAGTTATCTTTTAATAGCGAAAAGATAAAGTATACGTTACAACATGTAACGTATACGACTTTACACACGCGACATTTTTGTCCGCAAAAGTTTCGCAGAAGTAACATACTTCTGCGAAACTTTTGCGGACAAAAATGTCGCGTGTTTTATTTATTAATAAAAGTTGCCGATCACAGGTGCATTGTTCAACATTAAGTTATAATTTAACGTAATGTAAATAAAAGCCTCGTACAGATTCACATAAGAGCGATCATTTAAGTCTTCACTTAATTCATTAAATTTATAAAATCCCAGTGGAAAACTTAATGTTTAAAAGAACTAAATTATTTTTAATTGTGAATGATTAAATACAATAGCTTAAAGAAAAAGTAAAGTAATATACTTTGTAGCTGTGATAAATTATTTCCTTCTATTCATTTGGCTTCAATAGTACAAGTCGGTTGGTATTCAAAAGGCTCTCTTAAACGGAAGGGATTGCCATTGTACAGCATTCTATAAATAACTTTTCGGGAAAACATAGACGCCCATTCCCTTATATGTATCACACAGTTCCTCCTATACCCCGAAAAGTGAAGAAATGAAACTATTTAAGGTACTCCAATGAACAAGTGTAAAATAATTTATTTGTTTATTATACAGTTTGACAAGTATAATCCCCCAAAACCAGTTCGGAACCGGTTGACTGGAGGAAGTAGCAAAAAACCTAGAGGCCTACGATTTCCTAGAACTTTTTATAAATAAAACGAAGTTAAAACTGGTTTTCTACTATTTATTCGTGGGTTGCCAATGTTTATACTATGCTACACTTTATCAAAACGGATTTCTCCAAAGAGAAAAATTAATAAATGCCTTTCAATTTTCGTTTCGATGGATTACGTTCCTACCACAATAACATACAAGTCTAAGTTAAGAGAAGATATATATATGTAATGATTTAAGTACCACTTATACGCAAGTCGTAAAAAAACAAGAGGCGATTAGGGTGTAACTTTAAAATAGCCGTAATTTAATGCCTGCGACATTAACGAGGTGCGGCGGAGAACGCGTATTATTTGTTTTATTTATGATGGAAAATCGGCGCGACCAAAAATGTACATGTCGAATACACGAGCCATATAGTCACGTATGCCGAAAGTATTTCAATTGTTAAAATATAAAAGTAGGCCCGTCCGAACTGACACTCCAATCTGTATAATTATGGAAAATAAGTCGTTGGAGATAGATATATAATCTCCAACGATTTTCATGAAAGTTACAGATTAGGGTTTTGATTTATCAAGGTCTGAGAAAAGCTCGGTTCCCGAGATATAGACATTTGAAATGTATAATGTTTTTTGAACGTGTGTATGTATGTACGTCCTTTTCTTCAGCATCCGCTACGGCCCAAGCGGCTTGACGGATTGCGACGTTTCACATATCATTAGAATCGTCTCAGTTTGCAGAGTGATATACGCTATATAATTTTAAATAGCGCCTGGAAATGGAGGAAATGAAGGGAGGGGGGAAAAAAGGAAGGAGGGAGAGACAATTTTGTTTGATGAAAAATGAAAGCTAGTAAATAGACAAATCTAAAAATATATGTATTGTAATACTTTTACTTACTGTTTCGAGAAAAACTCACATGAGCGTTAAATTAAATATATATTATCATTATGAACAAAAAATTCGATTTAAGCAGTCGGATGATTTCTTTTAGTGTTTTTGACGATGTTACTAGGACATTAGGTAGATATTACTTAGGTATATGTATATATATATTATCAGTATGGAAACATAATTCGCGCGACATACCCAAAACATAATTACTGATTATGTTAATTTATCTGAATAATAATACCAGGAAAGAAAATTGAAACTGAAATATAATTATAGAGATATAGTAATTATCTGTAATCTTCATAATTATAAGTCGTTAATTTAACAAATTAAAACAAAAAATACGACGGCTTAAAAGTTATTAATTGAATACGAAAAAAATACTTATTATTAAGTTCTGTAGGCAGGTCATTTCTTGCAGACTAAACTACCAACAGTACTACGCCGCGGGCAGCGTCTTATAAGTTCTCATTTATACTTTTGTATGTTAATTTTATTATAGTAGTACTTGTTATTCCCTTCTCAGTTAATTATTGTTACAGGAGGGGTTTTCTTTACAATAATTCGTTTTATTTAAAATTATTTGCGAATTTGTGTAAAAATTGTTACATAAGTTTGGGTTGGTCATTTAAAGTCCATATTTATTGATTTAATCAAATAAAATCAACCCACCCCCTCTTTTTACATTTTTTATATCATCCCCTTGTCAAACCATAGAAATCATACCAATGAATGAGATAGTAAAACATATACTTATGATAAAACATTATCCAATCTTCTTCTGGCATAGTGAGGTAAAAATGATGCTCATCCATGAAAGTTGGAGAATTAAAAATACATAATTGTATAAAATAGAATATTTGTTAATTATTCATGTTAGAGTGAAAGATTAAAGACTTCCTATTTTAAAGGTGGCCATTGGAAACAGAAGTAGCGAAATTAAGGCAAAGATACACATCAAGATAGTCAATTATGTCACTTATTTATGAATGTGTACAATAAATAATTTTCCGCGTATATACACAACGAATTTTTTAAAGATCGCAGTTTTAGGAGCATGTAATGACTGTTTAGGAATATAATAAATAGTGCAAAAAATAAAAATAATACAATATAGCGTAGGTAGCCCATCGTGGGCCGGGCCCGCGCGAGCCGGTATTTATATGGCGCGCGCGGTCCGAGCGGGCAGTGCGTGCACGGCGGCCGACATGGCGTGCAAGACCGGTGTGCTCGCGGCGCTCCTGCTGACACACGGTAAGCCGCGAGACACCGCCACCGATACCATAACATTAGTTTTCACATACAGTGTCGTAAAAGTGATCGTTTTCTAAGGAAAATTACTAACCTCGGCGACGATAATCATGCGGAGAAGTTAACAAAATTTTGCAAGGATACGAGTTGTCTACGGTTATGCGAAGTGGTTTAATACGAGTCCTAATATAACTGTTTTACGTCCAACAAGTTAAAATTCCGCATATATATATGTTGAAGTTTTTACATATATTTGTAATAATACGCGTGAAGAAGTTTTTTTAACGGAAGAACAATAATTAAGAATATAAAATAGTCATCGTCAAATAAAATAGAATATAAGTGCTATTTTCAACTTCATGATGTGTTTATCGGAAAAAACATACTTCAAAGTTCAACGTTCTCTCTAATAGTTCAGGATAATATCGACTTCATCAAGTAAACCGTATTTTAACAAAAAACTAGATCATTCGGAGTAAATTAAACCTGAGTGCACGATATTTCAATACAGGCCAAACCGTTAGTTTTATAAAACTTATACATAAATTTATTATGATATGAAAAATGACATTAGAAAAGTAATAATGTAATTTATAAATACAAATTTCTAACAAAAATAGAAAGGCAAAAAATCGTTATATCGCTATTACTCCATATATTTATATAACATGATTAATAACCATACATAATTAAGGGATGTATTATATTATATAAAATTACAACGATATTTTCGTTCTTCAAGACATGAAGAACAAATATATTTTTATTATGAATTGGAGAATATTTGAATGAAAAATCATTAAGTTAGTCTGTAACCATGAATATTCAAGCGAATTAAATCAAGGCCGTGTAACAAAGTATTAAAAATAGATAGCCGACTATGATGTCCATAATGTCGTTTTTATGGAAACACAAATAGTTAATATTTCAATTTTATCAGCTTCTGGATAACATAGAAGTAGAAATATTAACCGAGGAATCATAAAATATTGCAATAATATCTTAATATTGAAGGGATTTAAAAATTACATTAAAATCCAGCACGAAATCTTTATTATATTGATTTTTATAACTACATAATATTTAATTTCAAGTGTTTACGCTGCGTCAATACGTTTTGTCGTCGTCTACGAAACCAAAATACAAAACCAAGACTTGCATTTTGTCATAAAAACTAAGCTCAATAATGTTCCTGATTGTTATATATATATGTATATATATCGAGTGTGACAAAAAAAACGCGCAATGAAATGTCGTGTGAATCGCCTTAGTCTTATGTGGGCAATAGACGCGGGTCTTAAGGTATCTTACATGTCATGCACAAGAAAGTATTTTTTCCTTATAATATAAAACATTTATTTCACTTCCGCCTGTACATTACTTATTTACTTAAATATATACAAAATAATAATAATAACCAAAACAATAACTAAATAACAATTATGTACATACAAAATAACTTAGATTTCCAAATAAACAGATTGCCAAATTAAATATAAAAATCCGCATCCAAATTGCTGTCTCGGGGATGAGTTCCCAGAATGCTGGCAATATTACCCCGTTGAATAGCAAGGCTAATTCGTTGACCGATTATTATTATTATTATTCACTTATAATTATTTCAAATTTATATTGATTTTCAAAATTATTAAATTCTACTGTTTTCGTTATTAACTAGAATGAATTAATTTAATTAATAGAACTAGCATTATATCGCATACTTAAGTGGCCACGCTCATAGTTACTAATTTCACGGTTACTTTCTTATCACAGTGCACAGAATAAGCCTCATGTTTTGTTGTTGGTTTTAGATTTTTTTGATCAAATCGGGTTGTATTTTGGACACACAGTCTCCGTAATTAACTAATTATATTATGCGTCGGGGTCGAGACAAAAACTTAAGGGCTACTTAGATGTGTTTGTTACACGTATATTTACTGTATTATATTTTCGGTTTTTATTTTTCGGTTTTTATGACGATGACTTATTTGTTTAACTTTTGATTAACGATCATGACGACTGACATAGTCGAGTCGACGTTTGTATTCCAAACTTATTTAGGGCAGGACAAGATACAGAGTAATACCATACGTTGTTGCGGTTTCTAAAAAACATTCAATTGAGGGACTAACTAAATCCTCTTTATCCAAGTGTAAATTTATGAGCAGTGCCTTTAGTAGGAGATTGGTGCGTTTCCTCAAAACAATAATTTTCGGCTATATATTTCGCTTTCTGCGCTCGTAGCCCCACACTAGGATTTTCTCCTCTGTCGTGGGTGCCATGGACACATACAAAGACAAATACAAAAACACCAGACCCAGAACAGATATCTAAATTCAACATGCAGATGTCTGTCTAGCCGGGGATCAAACCTGGAACCTACTGCGAGTCAGATCGGCATGGTGACTGCCGCCGCGCGGATCGTCAAATGTACTTTGTTATGATGGGCGAAAACAAAAACGGTTATATTGTTTTAAGGAAACGTAATAAACTCCTACTAAGGATACAAATTGACGGATAGAAAAAATAATGTACTGAACTTGGCGGTAATTAGATAAAGGTAGTTAAATTAGTTAAAGGAGGTAATTAGTTAAAGTAGATATAAAGATTATCGTTAAAGACGTATCAGATTAATAACAAGTGCGACCTCCGTGCAAAGGGCGGAGCCAGCACCGCAAGCACCTCCGCGTTATCGCTACACGTGTACGCTGGAAATTGCATTCGGAAATTATAAATTAATCGCCAAGTAATAATATTTATTAACCAACCATCTGTACCTATTACTTATTTATCGGAAATATTATAATGCTTACAATAAGCCAATAAACATGATTTATAAATACTAAGCGTGTTGTTTGTTACCCGAATATTACAGTTGCGTACAATAGGATCGATTGGTAAGGTTAGGTTTAAACAAAAACGTCTGGAATCTCTCGATTGCCTCTTTATTCGAAGAAACCCCTGCAGGGTATCGTGACATGATTTTTTAAATTTTTCCCATTTTATCTATCATGTAATAAACGAATCAGTTCTACATACATTTTAAAAATATATATATTTCCTTTTTATTGTTATAGTTAAAGTACTGCTACCAAATATTGTGAAACAGTTATCAAAACAATGATTCATGAAGAATTTGATATTCAAAGAAGCGCTTCGATTTCTAGCGTATGAAAACGATAACGGGTCGCGACGCGCGTGCTGTCTGCGTTGCATTCCGTAACCGCGTAGCACTGCTACGAGGTTGCTACGATTTGTCCGTACTACGTCAATTAATGTTTAATTTTGCTTTTATGACAAAAATTGCCAAGTGGGTCCATGATTCGTGTAAAAAGGCTTGTGTAACATTTAATTGTTTTAGTAGAAATTGAAATGTTTAGACTTTTCGTTTAGGTTTTTTTGCTTGTTTTTGTAAAAAATAGGCTCTGTGGCTTCCGATAGTTCTGATTTTCAGATCAACTGTCTCAATTTCACTTTTTATTTCATCTTTATTTCTAGTCCCGGTCTATTTACTTATGTAGGCGGTCATTTATTTGGACCTTATAAACTGGTTAACTTGTCCGACCATATATTTTTAAACCTATGTTAACTATTTAATATCTTAATATTGTAATTACTACTGTGAAAATCGGTTAAATGTATCTTCACACAGCTAAATTTGTGTTAAACGTATAATCATTCACGTTAGAAATTTTGGTGATATATTGGCTCCTTCACTTTACATGGCCGATTAGTATAATGGTTGTTTTATGAATAACTAACTATCTAACAATATGCCGATTAATTTTTTTCAGTATGCGTGTCCGCGCGTTCAGAGCCGGTTCGATGCGCGGCGCGGGCGCTGCTCGACTCCGGCTGGGTGTGCGGTGCGCGACGCTGGACGTCCAACGGTACTGAGTACGCCAGCTTCCTCGCTGTGCCCTACGCGAAACAACCACTCGGAGAACTGCGCTTCCAGGTTCGTCTTACCACCGATTATGGGTTCAACGAATAATCTTTAACCAAATCCAACATAGATTAGACTTTTAAATGAATCATTGTATGCGAAACTCTTAAATACTTATCAGACATTTGCATGAGAGAGTAAGGAAATGAATTTCTATTGATGAAACCTTCATACTGATTAGCGGTTGCAATAATTATCTACATAGGAAATCTGCACAGGACTCATTAGGGGCCCAAATGGATTATTATTTACAAAACCTTTATTTAATTAATTAAATTTTACCATTTACGGAATCCTAAAATATATGTGGTTCAAATGAATTCACACTTACGTCAAATGCGACTATTAATGCCAATATCTAGAAATAGATGAGAGGAGAAAAAAGACAGCTTTGAAAACATTTTAACTATAAAGCTTTTTATATTTTGTACCAGAGTTTTTGTTTTATTTACATTTATGTAATATTTTTATTGTTATTCTCGAGACGCCAAAATTTAAATGCCTATTTAAATTAGTCATCCATTCATCCATATCCACATATATAATAAAAAGGGAGTGCCGCGTGTCTTGGACATGGCATAATTTTGCAAACAGTTTCAAAATAAGACATTTCTATAATTTTAGAAGACATATCTGACAGCTTATCTGTTGTTTGAAATCGCATTAAACCAAAATTAGGTAGGTACTTATAATTTAAAGGATTGCATATATTTATAGTGCGCATTATGTTGAAGAAACATTTATTCTTTATTTCATTAAAATTCATATTTGCTATCAAGTTATTTCAATTTAAAACTATGTTACATATTTTAACACGGGTTTTTATATCACGGCGCACATCTAGTTTTCAATACAATCATCATATATTTTATATCTTTGTTAGGCTCCATCATGATACATGAATATTTGTAATTGGCGTATAATAGTGTAATAGATTTCAGATAATAAAAAATATCGGAATACTAATGTTATTATTTTTCTGATATTTCAGGAACTACAGCCGGTAGAGCCATGGGATTACTTATTCGAAGCAACAAAAGAGGGGCCAATATGTCCCCAGCGAGATGTGTTTTACGGGCGCATCATGAAGCCCGAGAACACAGCCGTCACGGAAGCTTGTATACACGCAAACGTCCACGTGCCAATTTACGCTCTGCCGGAGTCCCGGCAAGAGAGGTCGTCACGGGAATTCTGGCCGCCGCACGAAGCCGGCGTGGGGGATGCTGATGGCACCTCCAAGGCTGCCGGCCTGCCCATCTTTGTATTCGTCCATGGAGGTGGCTTCAGCTTCGGATCTGGCGACACTGACCTCTACGGGCCGGAATATCTCATAGGTGAAGATGTTATCATCATCACATTTAACTATAGGTAAGTTGTTCGTGTAATTTTGAATCGTAGCCTGAATATTTCGTTTCGGTTAAGCGTTATGACAGTATACTGTTCCTTAAGCTTACTACTTTTCCATAAGCATTTCGACCCATTGTTTTTCCACTGCTGGGCAAATATCTTCTCTCAGAATTAGAGGATTATAAGCCGTATAGTTCACCACATTGGCCAAGTGCGAATTGGTAAACTTCACTCATCTTTCATAAGTCTTTTTTTTTAGAACTCTCACTGTGTAGGTTTCCTCACGAGGTTTTCCTACACCATAAATCAGTGATAATTAATTTCTAATTCGCACTTAATTTTAAAAAATCAGTGATGCATGGATCCTGGGATTCGAACCTCGGACCCTGAATTGAGAGGCATATTACAACCATAAGGCTAACTATCAATCAGTATATTACTTTAATTACTTAGACCGATAAAGCGATAAAGTTAAGATTATAAATAGCACTATAATTACGTATTGTTGTTGTTAAGAAAAGGATAATCTGGGCCAAGACCAGTTTTGACGTAACATGAATAATTAAGCGTACCATGATAAAAACATGATATGGAATGGTATAACAACAATACCATTTATGCTAATGATAAGCAAGTAGTAATTAATCAAATTATGAAGTTAAATAACATTGAACGCATGCCCCTTAAATGTTCTTAATCAAATCGCTAGTGTATAATAGCGAGCAAAGTCAAAGTATGAACCTATATCCTGCAGCTGAGCTGTGCACGTAGTGGCTAAAGTCGAACTGAACTATAATTACGCGGAAGAGTTTACGATTTTAAGTTCAAATTCATGTAAAGTAGAAATGCAGAGATATAGAAAATATTGAGAAAGTGTTAAGTGGTGGCCTGGCCAGCGCGGTGGACTATGGCCTTGGCCAGCGCGGTGGACTATGGCCTAAAACTCTCTCACTCTGAGAGAAGACCCGTGCCCAGCAATGGGACAATAATGGGTTGATGAGTAGTAATAAGGGCATTTTTTTATTTCCCGTCTTACTACTAATAACTGCAGTAGTAACACCGGTAAACTAACGTTGTTACTACTGGTAGTAAGATTCGTAGTATAGGCAATAAACCTTATTTTTATTAGTGACTGCTTTAATGACGGATTTTTGAATAAACTTTTATGTAAAAAAAAAACTATTTTTTACAGTTGGCTTGCAAAAAATGGTTAATGTTTAAAGGTGTTATATCACAGTTATAGATTGTTTGATGTAATATCAAAGGTTGCTGGCTCACTTATATATGAAGCGACCATCTTACTCCTCGGGAGTGGCAACGCATCTGTGACTGACTTTTAGAATAGAACCCCTCTTCTATATGAAGTTCTTAGAGATGTCCATTGACGGCAGTAGCCTCTTACCATCGGGTGGACTGCATGCTCGTTTGCTACTTCGTTCTTATAAAATAATAATAATAATAAAAATGTCACTTGACTACAAGCATTCACTAAAGATATTATCTTAATATCTTCATTAACGGATGGCCGTAGTCAAAGGCACTCGGCTCGAAGGGCTGTGCCATAAATATTCCGGGCTAAAAGCCGTTTTGTGTCATGCAAATGAATTGCTTCGTACCCGACTTCCCTTTAAAGGGCGTTGAACTGCAATAAAATAATGGTTTTGATGAACCGAAAACATTAATAAAATAGTGAACTAACAAATAAGGTCCGAAATCAAAATTTAACCCTCAACTTTGCATTTTATATATTTGGTTCTAATGATAGGATGATGTGTTAAGGATTTCGTTAAGGCAACCCCCGCATGCATTCAAAAAAATGTCAAAATTATTTTTTCACAATTACTGTAGTTAATTCAAGCCGTAGTGAAAATGTGGAGAACTTAAAATTTTACATAAAAAAGGTAAAAAAATCTTTTTTGTATTGCAGTAAAAGTGCTCACACCGCAAATAATTTTTTTTATCTGCAAATACGAGAAAATTGACGCATTTTTTTTTTACCCGCGAATACTAAAAAAGGCAATGCAAATGTGGAAACCGTAACTATAGAATTTTGACTGTAATTATACTACTTATTGTACTATTTAACTTATTATTTATTTATTGTACATCTATATTTATTTTAAAGCATAAACTTCGAAAATCAATTCCTAGAGCGGCAGAATATTTAAATTTGGCGACCTTTTTTTGGTCGTCAAATTGCAAAGACACAGGTGTCAAAAACAATTTATTCGGCGACCTTTTATTTTGATTGTTAATTTATATTTTCTCTTTTATTGTGCCGTTTACTTTTTTAAATGGATGGACGACGATTTTACTCCGGCACCGAACGAACTTTAGCTCCAGCATGAACCCACGTTACGACACTAGTAACCACTAAACATCGGGTATGCTAGTTTGCTACTCATATAAAAAATACAAATAAACTTTTATTATTTAGCGACCCGCGTGGCGGGGCGGTCACCTTACCGGTCTAACGCGCAGTGGGTCCCGGGTTCGATTCCCAGTCTTCTATTTCTGTCTAAATATGAATGATGAGTTTAGATTTCTGTTCTGGGTCTGGGTGTTTGTGTATTCGTCTTTGTGTGTCCATAGCACGCACAACACAGGAAAAAATCCTAGTATGGGGCTATGAGTGTAGAAAACGTGCGTGCGTGCGTGTATTATCGTATAAAGAATAGTTGCTTGTCCTGCGTTCCTAAACCTTAAAGAAAGAAAGTCAAAATTCCTACTTACTGCTAATAATTCCTATTATTTTACTTAATACTATTAGGACATAACGTATCAAATATTATTATGTAATTATGCAATATAAAAATTAATTTCATATGAAATAGTTTACTGTTCTTAACAGTTCTCAAAGAACCTATTTTTGTAAATAAAATGTATTTCGTTTTTCATGAAAAAAAACTTAACCTTTTTGTTGTATAACAGCTAATTACTTCTAGTGTAACACGTTTAGACTTTTCTGCTGCCGAAGTATAAGCGAAATATTTATTTTAGCTTCTGTTAAATTAAGTTCTGATTTAGTTTTTTTTTTATTTTAGGTGATTCACTAAGTTTATTTCACCTAGCTGAATTTAGCTTTAAAAATAGCAAATAATGAAAACAACAAAAAATAACAAAATAGTAAACGGTTCTTTGACGCAAAACTTTTTTTTTCTGAATCGTTGTGATTTGAAACTCGATGCAACGAAAATGCTTTAAGAAAGCAGTTGTCGGCACTGCAACTAGATGGCGCTGTAACTTTCTGAATCACGCTAACGATTTTACTCCGTAGCTTGTATAGGAGCTCAAGTTACGAATAATATATGCGAAATAAGATGTCGAAACATGGATTGCAGTAATAACTTCAACGATTTTTATTATTTATTATTATAAAATTTCACTTATGCCACACGTGAATTACGAATACACACCTTTTTATTGTTAAAATATACCATTAACAAATTACATATTAACAAAACAACATATTTTTAGGTATGATCAAATTATAAATAATAATTCCGTCAATTGTGTTGACAATAGTAGTAGCGAGTTGTCGCTGCTAGTTACTCGCTGTTGATACAACAAGTGAATTCCCTTAGAATAGAGTAGTAAAATATACAGAATTTTAATTTCAAGTTTTAATTACTCTATCTTTGTGCAAAACGCAAACAAGACAGAGTGGGAAATGGAAAATTTTCACTATAATCATACTTTGTAGGATTATTTACTGCTAGTTTTATGTAACTCGGACTAATTTGGAAAACATTACATTATAACTCTATAAAAGTATTTGAGCTTTGCCCCTATGAAACCTCGTACTGATAGTTGAAAATCGGATATTAAGTGACGCTTTCTACACATATCCCCAAACTAGGATTTTCTTCTGTGTCGTGGGTGCCATCGACACACAAAGAGAAATACACAAACACCTAGACCCAGAACAAAAATCTAAATTCATCATTCATATTTCTGTCTGACTGGGAATCGAACCAGGGACCCATTGCACGTCACACCGGTAAGGTGACCGCTCCACCACGCGGGTCGTCGTAAGTAAAGGTTACATCTAAATATTACGATAAGCCAAAGGAGGCCCAAAATAAGTCCATGACAACCATGGACATGTCTTTGTCGTCAACTCATTAATGTCCCATTGCTCAGCATGGACCTACATTCTCTGTAAAAAGGTTAAGACTATTGCGCTGGGTGCAGATTGTTATACTTACGCTGAGATCCCCCGATTAAGAGACCGAGTGTCGGTGGTCATAAAAACCAAATGTTGTTCAAGATTTTTATAGGGTGTCCCAAAATTAAGGCAAGATTTGAATTTGTTGCCATATATGCAGTAAAGTGCTGGCAACCCTAAAAAAACAACATTTCAACACCTGACAGTTTAGGGTTTGTAAAAATGTAACTTTACACTATAGAACAACAAGTCTCCATTATTGAAAAATATTTAAAAAATAATAGAGCTTGGCGACCGCAGTTTGTAAATTTCATTTGAAAAACAGTTGAAAATAAAACAATTGGAAAAGCCCGTGAAACAATTTAATTACTGCATGACACATTTCCAGGGCGTGTACTCTCTCGTTTCAGTAATCAAAATTGGCCCACTAAATCGTGTAATTTAAAAAAAAAAATATTCATTTTCCGTTCCGTAAACAACCCTATCCTATGTACTTTATGATTCGATAAAAAAATAACAGTCAAAAGACTGAAAACTATCTTTTCTATTTACTTCGAATCTTCAAATCTTGAATACTTTAATTTTAATACACCCTATATATAATGTAATTGAGTACTACGAAACGAATATAGCAAATATCGTTCCTACAGCTAAAAGATGAAAGCATATTAGAAAACTAAACTTAACTCCAGATTTTACGCGTGTACGCTTCTGAGTGAACAAATATTTTCGGTCTGAACCCACATTCAGGGAAATTCACCCCTTTCCACCCAAATACCTCCATTACACCCCTTCGCTCATATGTTGCTATCTACAGCGATATACGATAAAAGATAATCTTATAACTCTAAGAGAGTCAATACCAACGAACGATGAAGGTCGCTGGTGGCAATAGTAATTGTATAGAAATATGTTTGGTAATTATTTGGACTTCTCAAACAGGATGCGAAGTGTTCTCCTTCAAAACCGTTTATGCGATTCCTCTGGTCTTATAAATGTCCATAGGCACTTTACATAAACACTTTCCATAAGGTAACCCGTCTGCCTTATCGTTAGTTTTACTAATAAAATAATTGCTACCTTCGTTTTCAAATTAAAGCTGCTATAATTATTAATAGATCTATTTTTGTTGCGCCTATTTATACATGGCGAGTATTTAAATATTTCATAAGTACCTACTCCTATATCGATACTTCGCTCTAACTCGTTACTCGCTTACTGTCGTTCATAGAACAAGTCCCTAACCTCGAACTCGACCTAAACGCGCGGCTTGAAGAATATTTGTATAATGTTATATACGTTGTAAGGTACGAAAATGAAATAATATAACAAAGAAACCTTTGTAGGCTGTTTCACATATTGTATTCGATCTCCTCAGAAATTAATTTAAAATATATTATGTGTTACACAATTATTTTGAATACATTAAGTTTATCTGAATTAGGGACATAGAGCATAGAACAGATGGATATATAGAGGGACATAGGTTAAAAATACTTTTTATTACCGCTTACCCCTAAACTCCTAAAGACTAAGTTCCTGGCGTGCCTCCTTGATTATCTCACGTGAAAGAAGTCAATCATCATGGATTCCATAAATAAAGCCTAAATAAAATTTTAAATTTCAAATAGTCATATATACAAAATAATAATAAGTACAAGTATTCGTAAATGTAAATTTGAATAAGTATTTATATAACGACATAACACATATGCAAACAAACTCACACCCACGTATACCTTTAAAATGGAAGTCCGTAATTGGCTGTAAGAATTATTTTATAAGACTCATAGCTTTTTAATATTAAGAGCTGTGGATTTTATGAAAAAAAAAAGAAAAGAAAATAAAAAATGTATCGTCCCTTAATACATCCTTAAATGCATTTTTTTTGAGGGGGAAACCTTCAAAAGGTACCCGTACGCTGTGGGAGCTATACCGGATTATGTGTGATTTTTACCGCACTAAAACCCCACTAGTAGGGCACTACAGGGACATCCTTTAAACCACCAGCGCTTAACAAATTTATTTTTATACTGTGTTAAGTATTGAGATGTTGGCTCCGAAGTCTATGTAGATGCATTGCTTCATGATACTTGCTCAACCACGTCTTGAATACCACACCTACACTGAAATTAGGTGTGGCGGTGGTATCTCCACGGTCGATCTCTACTCGTTCTAACTTCTTAATTTATGCCTAAAAGTAACTGCAAAAAGTATAATTTCAAATATATTATTTTACTTCTCTCCGTTTACCCCGAATGGTAAGTGAGATAAAGTAAACTAAGTCCTTGCTTCATCCCTTTACAGACCCTTATTATTTATTACCCGAACTGTTGTCGAGTAAAAACCGTAAAATAAATCCCGTTTAATACTCGTCGGGTCGTAGCTTATAAACGCCTGGAAGCTTTTGAAGGCGGTACAAAACTGTTCAAATATTAATGATAATGACTTCCGATCGTGTCTCAACCCTCGTGCACTCCTGATCAAAGAGCATTTAATAATTTTGAATGGGATTTGAGCGGCAGTGGCCACTTACTATTAGGAGGACTACATGCTCGTTTACTATAATATCTTTTTGTTATCATATTGAAGATAACAAAAATATAAAAAACTTAAAACTTTGCAATCAATACAGTAATTACATATAATATATTTTTAACATTTACTTTCAAAGGAAATATCGCTATATAAATTGGAATCCGTTTCACATTTTTTTCTGCGTGAATTTAATGTAAAAATCCGATAGTAATGTATTAATTAACAATGTGTGTGCATATATGAATGTAAAACGTTTTCAAAATTAATATACAAAATATTTTTTTAAACACGTTCACAGATACGTTGCCACTCCCGAGGACTAAGTTAGGCGCCTCATATATAAGTGCGCCGTTATTCGTATTTGCTTTACTTTTAAAATTCCATAAAAATGTAATATATGTAACTGAAAGTATCAGATATTCCAATATAATTTTATAACCGTTTCTTACATCGCTACAATATATATTTTAGATATCTGAATCTATATCCAGATCCGATCCATACCCAAAACTGTTCCTAACCTAGTACAGTACAGCCTTTTAGATACATTCAAGACCACATCTGTCTAGCGCAGACAAAAAAAGTTGAAACCCGATAAAAAATACAATATTTATTACCCGCGCTGTTGTCGCGTAAACCCCGTAAAATAAATTCCATTCTGTGCCTGTCGGGACCACAGCTAATAAATAATTCGTCGGGAACGCTCAAAGGCGGGTCTGTGAAACTGTTCAAATATTAATAATCGCGCATTATTACGACGCGCCCCTTTTGCGAAAAAATACTTTTTCAATTTCGCCTCCCGGTGGAAGGGTGAATGTTCCGTACCCCTGATGCTTCCTAACTTTTTACTGAACGTTCAATAAACGGTGAATAATTTTATGTTTCACTTCTCGGTATATTTTTATGATAATAGCAAGTATAATTTGGAGTTTGTGAAATAAAGCGAGTGTCTTACCTAAAGGCGATCACAAATGAGGGCCAATTTGAAATGCCTTAAAATAATCTTATCACATTAAATACAAATCATCAAATATACAATGTAAAGATTGTATTTATTGTAAAATTAGAAATACGTTGTACGTATCAATTTCACGTTTCAAGTTTTATTCTAAGTCATTATTCCCAGGATATTAAAAAATCTTTTGTGCATGTTTTTGGATTTGTGGAAAAAAGTTTAATTGTTTTCCTTAATGTTTCTTTTTTATTCTGTTATTAAAAAAAATAATCTAATAGGATTCCAACAGTGTAATATAAATTATGTACTGCATTATATTTCTACAACAACCATATTTAACGAGTGATATGATATTTAACTTTATGATTAAAGTTTATAAGAATTGTTTTATTTTGTAATTTTGTGGATGATTCAATAAATAAATATGGTAAAGATATAAGATATGTGTCCGTCTTAATAGCATGTTAAAATGACGTAATTAAGGGTCAATTCTAAGCTTAAATATATTATCGCTTACTAGCTTTCCACATCTTGGTGAGACATCTTTATTCAAAGAAGTGTTTACCCGTTACCTAAGTTCTCCATGAAAAATATATAACAATTTATGCTCCTGTTTGCTTCGTGAAAATTCAAAGATCATTTCAAAACTGAGCAG
Organism: Cecropterus toxeus; assembly: GCA_018249875.1. Lineage (NCBI taxonomy): Eukaryota > Metazoa > Arthropoda > Insecta > Lepidoptera > Hesperiidae > Cecropterus > Cecropterus toxeus. The sequence continues at coordinate 4,857 of DWNE01000632.1, read as the reverse complement.
TGTTGAATATACGAGTCATAAATTATTATTCCTTCAAAACAACGCTCGTGTTTGAAGTTCGTATAATACAAAATTTTGCTTACAAATGTTTACGTAAAAGTTGTATAGTTTGTAAAGTACAATAGGTAGAAATCTGTTTGCTACCTTTACACATTTATTACGCTTTTAAGTAGATATTTTAGTATGTAGGAGTTCAGGTTTAAAATAGTAAGTATTTTTTGTAAAAAAATACTTATTTGACTGAAGTAGCAAACGAGCATGCAGTCCACCTGACGGTAAGTAGTTGTTACCGCCCATGGACATATGTAAGCAACGTCATATAACGGGAGTTCTATCTGAAGTCGACCACAGATGCGTTGCTACTCACGAGGACAGGGATGGTCGCCTCTAATATAAGTGAGCCGGTAACTACACCCTCACAAAACGCAAGATCTGGTTCAGGCTAGAAATAGGTGTGACGGTGATACCTCCCCGGTCGAACTACACTAGTTCAACCACCTGGTAATTTATATTTTGTAAGGTAATAAAACGTTCGAAACTGGTAAAATTCTCTGTGTTTCGAGTCCAGGGGAGTCACCATGACATCTATTTCCTTAATTACAGTAGAATTTAAAACTGCTTTGTTCTAGTTTGAAAGTTGTGGTAAGAGACACATACATATCCGAGACGTTCTAACTTTGGCCCAACAATATATCCGATATATATATATGTCCGAACACGTGCTTGTTTACTATTTTTATATAGTGATAAATCTTTTATTGAACTAATTGAACTGTTTGGAACACTTGGTGAGGTGGTAAAACTAGCGAGGATAAACCAGGGATGCGCATTTATTTTTAGTGTTTCTACGTTTGGGGGAAAAATGGATTTAATATGACTTAATCGCTTATCGCAATGTTCAAAATTCGACAATTAATGATTGAAAACCAAATATAAACTAAACTTATATTTACCGTATAACATGAAATTGAGCAAGTACTCAATTTCAACAAATAGACACACACACACACACACATATTTTATTTAGATATCATATATAATTTTCAAACAGTTTTTATCTACTAAAAGCTTATTTAGTACTAAATTCTTATTTAGTATATAAAAAAACGTATTTATATCGATATAGAGCGTATTTTTCGTCGGTGCTTCTTTTTTGAGTTAACGTGAGTTCAAAAGTAACGCGACTTTTTGACTTAGACATCTGATATAGTTGTTTTACATTGTCAGTTACGTAAACAAATAATGCTTTATTTAAATTTTATGCATTTGTAGCGCTAATCATACATACGAGTAAATACCCTTTGGTAGTTCTTCCTAAATTAACTTTAACTATGCAAAATCTCACACTTCCTCACGCACGCGGTATTCGTGAAAGGGATCGGAAGTTTTCACTAAACAACTACGACTCAGCCCCGGATTTATATTTTTAGACGGGGCAAAAACTTAAAAATGCCGCCCGTGCCCACTTGAATTTTTTTGACCATCATTTCAGCCATCAGACATCCATTAATTGGTGATCATTAAAACGTACGTGTGAAGAGTTCCACTTCTTACTGACTAGGCGACCGAATGGTCAAATTTAAATCAATGATGAGTGGCGCATTCGTTTGCAATGTTTGAATTTGCCGCCCTCTGAACTTGCCGCTCGGGGCATAGGCCCCGGCTTGCCCCCCCCCCCCTAGAGCCCCGGATCTAGTCCCGACTGCTACTACTTATAACATAGACTACGTTATAAATCTAGTTATAGATTGTTATACATCGTCTAGTGAATTAAAAGTGACGATTCCATGCTAGAAGAGACAAACATAAATATTACATCCCTTTAAATACTGCGCGCTTTAAGAAACTCTTCCAATTGCTAACAGAATTTTGGTATTAAAAAGTGAAAACTTCGCATTACCCTTTTATTCCTAACGTGCGGTTAATAATAAATTTCGTTTGAACACTGTCCAATACACATTTTTACCCCAAAGGTTTGATAAGCGTAAAGGGATCCTATCATGTTCAGAATTCATAATGATTTAAAAATCCTTTATAAACTCTCCTCCATAAATTTTATCTTATGTTGTAAAGATAAATACAACGTCAAGTGAATAATAATGAAATTCATAATTTTTATAGCAGTATATTCGGTCTGAGGAACTGCGGAGGAACTACACTAGTTCTACCAGGTGGTAGAACTAGTGAAGTTCGAGAGAGTTAGTACCACCGCCACACATGTTTCAAGAGTGATTGAATTAGTAAACGAGTGTGTAGTCTACCTGATGGTAAGTTATTACTGCCATGGATATCTGTAAGCAACTTCATATACAACAAGGGTTATATCTGAAGTCATATATGCGTTGCTACTCCCGAAGACTAAGATGGCCGCCTCATATATAAGTGCATCGGCAACCACACCCTTCCACCAAAACCAAGAACCAAGAACCAACACCAAGAACTGATTTACGCTAGAAATAGGTGTGGCGTGGGTACTTCCCGGGTCGAACTACATTGGTTCTACCACCTGACAATCTTAAGTAATCGTAATCAATGACACCCGGCGGCCACAAATGCCATGTCTTACCTGAGGACTAAGTTAAAACTCGGATGAGCTTGACTCTTTTACCATTAAGACCAGAATACAAAAGCGCTTAATACTGCGTTATTAGGCAGAAATAAACACATACGTAAACATAAACATAAACACTTTTACACTCATAGCCCTACTGTAGGATTTTTTCCTGTGTCGTGGGTGCCATGGACACACAAAGACGAATACACAAACACCCAGAACCAGAACAGAAATCTAAACTTATCTTTCACATTTCTGTCTGGCCGGGGATCGAACCCGAGAGCGCGTCAGACCGGTATGGTGACCGCTCCGCTACGCGGGTCGTCATATAATAGGGGTAGCAGTGCTGCCTCTGAAATCGAACCACTCTTAAAAATAAGCAAAACAACGTCGTCAACGAGGGGTTGACGACACGTGCCTAGTAGTAGACCTTAAAAGGGTTGAAACTACACTAAGTAGTACATCCAAAACTTCCCTTTCGCCAAGGTGAGCCCAAAACTTGTCCCATTGTGCTGTTATAAATAGAGCATTATTCACCCTCAACGTGAAATAAATTATTTTCAGCCCCTTCCAATGACTCGCTGGTTGGGGGTTGAAAGGTTTTTGTGATTCGATATAACCTGAAGTTACACAATACAGCGAATATTGATAGATTGATATGTAGACTTTAATCAGTAAATCAAAAAGAGATAAAAAGTATAGATATTTTTTACCCGACTGCGTCAGAATGAGGGTAATGTTTTTCGAGCGTTTGTATGTGTGTATGTTTGTTTGTATGTATGTCCATTTCTTTGGCACGCGCTACAGCCCAAACGGCTTGACGGATTATGACCTGTGACATATCATTAGAATCGGCTTAGCTTGTATAGTGACATAGGCTATAATTTTTAAAAATAGCGCCTGGAAATAGAGGAAAAAGAGACGAAATAGAGGAGAGATTTTTTTACTATCACGACAATATGAGTATCAAATGAAAGTTAGTAAATAGATCTATCTAACAATAAATACATATATATTGTAATACTTTTACTTGACTATTTTGACAAAAAAAAGGCGTTAAATTAAATGTAAGTACGTTTTAAGCGGTCGGGTTTTGTGTTTTATGTTTTTAACGATATTACTAGTTTATGATATGGAAGTAGCAAACGAGCACGCAGTCCATCTGATGATAAGTGGCCGCTGGAACCCATCGACATCTATAATCAATCCCAGAGAAAATCAGTTTTACCTGAGGTTAGCCACATATGAGTATTATAATTATAATAAAATGGTTGTTTAATTTCTGTTCTGAACTTTCTCTGCTTCTTTTTCTCTTCTGATTTGATTCTTTATTTATCCATCTTTTAATCTCATTTTGCTACGACACCAACGATTTATATGTGCGATTTTGCTATGAGACCTTAGGTGTAAGAGTATAGAAATCATCAAAAATGAAAAAAAAACTGATATTTTTGTGGCATTTACATATATTTTGTCGAAAACAACTGAGGTGAAATATTGGTCGCATACCGCCGTAAAAACAAGATGGTGCGGTGGGCCCAGCCGCTCACCTGGGTGGAGCCCGATGGGGCAGCGCGCTCAGAGGAGTCCGTCGGCGTTCCCTTGGGGATCCCGGAATCCTCTTTGTAATGCCGAGGATGACCACGTTTTAGTGCGGTAAAAATCCAACATAACCCGGCGTTGCTCCCACGGCGTTAAGTACCTTTTGAAGGTTTCCCCCTCGAGAACAAAAAAAAGGGGCTTAGGCGCATAAAAAAGATAACCATTTATTATCCATACATATTATCCAATTACCCTTCCAGACAGTAAAAAGGAAAAGATCTTACAAAGGCCCATTGTAATGATGTGCAATTATTTATTAATATTTAAGTTGTTCTTGGCTCGCCGCAACGCTACGAATTATTTATCAACCGCGGTCAATGTGCGGACAGGGTGGAATTTATTTTACGGTTTTTATTCGTCTTCAGTTCGGAGAATATATACCGACCGTTTCTTAGATCCTAGTTTTTAGCTACTTTTGCTGTCGTTATAAGCTGTTTTACTAACTTGAAGTCTTGGATTTTTGGAAGTCGTGGCGAAAATGTAGGAGAGTGATAAGGAAGGGAAAACTGCACATAACCTGCCTTGTCAACCTAATGCATGCAAAAATATATATACTTAATAAGAGGTGCTATACTCTAAGACACACACATAAATACACACACACACAAAAACACACATACATATATGCGCAAGTATACCTGTACCGCTTGCGCGTATGCGAGGATATTAGGCTCCACAGAATACCAGCGCTGCAGGTGACC